>CATIWQ010381960.1:0-18770 GCA_949673415.1 Euphorbia schlechtendalii
CTTTATATAATTTAGAACTCTCATATGCATCATGCCTAAAGTCTTCTAGCTCTTGAATTTCCAATTTTCCCTCCTTACCTGCCTCAACAATCTTGCAATTGAATTGGCATATGGCCCAATAAGCTTTATGTTCGATTTCAATAGGAAGGTGACAGGGCTTACTGTACACAAGGTGAAATGGTGACATACCGATAGGCATTTTAAACGCGGTACGATATGCCCACAATGCATCCTCGAGTCGTAGACTCCATTGCTTCAGATTAACGTCTACTGTCTTCTCGATTATCTACTTTATTTGTTGGTTGGAAACTTCAGCCTGCCCCTTTGTTTGCGAATGGTATGCCGTAGAGGTCCGATGTTCCACTCCATATTTCTTCAATGCAATAGCCATGATTTTGTTGCAAAAATGCATCCCCCTGTCATTGATTAAAACCCGCGGCGCACCAAATCTTGAAAAAATATTAGGTTTCACGAAATCTACAACAACTTTAGAATCGTTAGTACTGGTAGCTTTCGCTTCCACCCACTTTGAAACATATTCGACGGCTAAAAGTATGTAAGAATTACCAAAAGAGTTCGGAAATGGACCCATAAAATCTATGCCCCTTAGTACGGGTAGCTTTCGCTTCCACCCACTTCGAAACATATTCAATGGTTAAAAGTATGTAAGAATTACTAAAAGAGTTCAGAAACGGACCCATAAAATCGATGCCCCAAACATAAAATATTTCACAGATTAAAATTGGGTTCATAGGCATATGATTTTTACGAGACAAATATCCTGTTCTTTGATAACTATCACAAGCGTGGCAAAACATGTAACTATCTTTTAAAATATTTGGCCAATATAATCCACATTCGAGAACTTTCCTAGCCGTTCTTTTGGGACCAAAGTGTCCACCACAAGCAAAGGAGTGATAAAATTGCAAGATAGATTGCGTTTCCTCCAAAGGTACGCATCTCCTAACTACTTGATCTGAACAATGTTTCCACTAATAAGGTTCATCCCATACATAATATTTGGACTCTTTTTTAATTTTATCTCTTTCCACTCTAGTTAATTCCTTTGGTAAGGAACGAGTCACAAGATAATTCACAATATCGGCGTACCAGGGGGTTATTTGGATGACAACGAATAGGTGTTCATCGGGAAATTCATCTTCGATCGGTGTTCCCTCTTCTCCGCTTACCAACCTGCTCAAGTGATTGGCAACTAGGTTTTTCGAGCCTTTCTTATATTTAATATCCAAGTTGAATTCTTACAAAAGTAGAATCCATCGGATCAATCTTAGCTTAGCCTCCTTCTTCTTGAGTAAATATTTGAGCGCTGCATGATCGGAAAAGACAACAACTTTAGTACCCAACAAATATGATCAAAATTTTTCTAAAGAAAAAACAATGGCTAGAAGCTCTTTTTCTGTCATCGAATAGTTGCGTTGAGCATTGTCAAGTGTCTTGGATGCGTAGTATAGGACATGAGAATTCTCGTCGACTCTTTGACCCAAAACAGCCCCCACCGCATAGTTGCTCACATCGCAAATGATTTCAAAGGGTTTTTCCCAATTCGGAGGCTGCATTATTGGGCCAGAAATCAACCTCTCCTTTATCTCACTGAAAGCGGATTTGCATTACTCATTGAAGTCAAAGTCTACATCTTTTTGCAGCAGGCGGCTCATAGGTTGGGTGATCTTAGAGAAATCTTTGATGAATTACCTATAGAAACCTGCGTGACTAAGAAAAGAGCGAACTTCCCTCATGGAGGAGGGGTAAGGCAAAGACTTTATAACTTCAATTTTTTATTTATCAACCTCAATCCCTTTTTGTGAAACAATATGCCCAAGTATCAACCCTTTATCAACCATAAAATGACATTTTTCATAATTCAAAATCAAATTTGATTCCAAACGCCATTTTAATATCTTTGTCAAATTATTCAAGCATTCATCGAATGAGCTTCCATAGACCATGAAATCATCTATGAACACCTCAATGAAACTTTCTATATATTCAGAAAAAATACTTACCATGCATCTTTGAAAAGTCAAGGGTGCGTTGCACAACCCAAAGGGCATTCGTCGGTATGCGAATGTTCTAAATGGGCCAGTGAAGATTGTCTTTTCTTGATCCTCGGGGGCCACTGGTATCTGATAAAAACCTGAATAACCATCAAGACAACAATAATGAGTTTTTCCCACTAATCTCTCAAGCATTTGATCGATGAAAGGTAAAGGAAAATGGTCTTTTCTAGTGGAGGCATTAAGTTTACGATAGTCAATACAAACCCTCCACCCGTTTTGAACTCGGGTGGGAACTAATTCATCGAACTCGTTTCTTACTACCGTGACTCTGATCTTTTTCGGGACCACTTGAACCGGGCTTACCCACTCACTATCCGAGATAGGATAGATCATACCGATGTCAAGAAGTTTTTGAACCTCTTTCCTCACCACTTCCATCATAGGCAGGTTTAGTCGACGTTGCGCATCCCTTTTGGGCTTCGAACCTTCTTCCAATAAAATGCGATGCATACAAGTTGATGGACTCAAGCCTTTGATATCAGCTATCGTCCAACCGATGGCTTCCTTGTGTTCTTTCAACACTTGAACCAAGCTCAGCTCTTCTTCGGGACAAAGGCTACCTGAAATTATCATAGGGAGTGTGCTTTTCTCGCCTAGGTAAACGTACTTCAGATGCTCGGGTAGTTCTTTAAGTTCTAGATTGGGGGCCTGCACAATAGAACGTAAAAGCTTTGAGTTAGACGGCTATAAACTATTAATTAGAGTTGTAACACTGACTGATTTTAATCCATTAAGCTCAAGAATGAGCTGGTTAAGCCCATTATTTAATACAAAATCAAATTCAACCCCTGATTCACCCAAACTTTCGTGCAAGATGGTTGTCAATGCATCTTTTCCAAGTAAAGGCAATGTCTTTTCTACAACATCGTCTATCACGTCAACGACACAAAGAGGTGCTAAATCACATGGGAATTTCATGTCATCATACATATTAAATGAGACAATTACATCATCGAATTCCATGGATAGCATACCGGTGCGTACATCAATTTTCGTACTAGCCGTAACTAAGAATGGCCTTCCTAACAACAAGTTATGAGAGTTAGGAGCATGATCATCACCCATATCCAAGACATAAAAATCAGCAGGGAATACTAATTGATTGACTCTAACAAGAACATCTTCTAAAACTTCCTCAGGGTATACTAAAGACAAATCGGCCAATTGGAGAACAACACTGGTTTTGCTTAAAGCGTTAGCATGCAATAATTTGTAAATGGACATAGGCATAACGTTTATAGCAGCACCCAAATCACACATGGCATTTTTAACACTTACCTCACCAATTTTACGCAGAATTGAAAACATACCTTGATCTTTGCATTTTCTAGGCAACCTTTTTTGGAGAACGGTCGAGATATTTTCATTGATTTGGACTCTTTCATTCCCATTCAACTTTTTCTTATTAGAGCATAAATCCTTAAGAAACTTAGCGCATTTCGAAACCTTCTTGATAGCCTCTAAGAATGGAATGTTGATTTGCAAGTTACTAAAAACTTTCATCAATTCGCCTTCCTCCTTTTCCTTTTTAGATTTCGAGAAATATTCTGGAAAAGGGGGTTGACGGACTAATGGCTCTGGAATTTTAGTGTTTAAATCGTTATTGTCATTAACATTTATCTCTTTTTTTGAACCAGCAGATAGATTCGAATCTGTGTTATGTTTTGTTACCCTGGACTCCAGGCTAACAGCTGTGGGTTCAGACTTTTCATTGATAATTTCTTACCCGTTTCTCAAGGTGATCGCGCAAGCATTCTATTTTGGGTTAACTTTAGTTTGAGAAGGAAGCTTACCTTGACTCTCCAATTTGCTTAATGTATTCACCATTTGGCTGAGTTGGCTCTCCAAATTTTGAATGCTCACGTCATTCTTTAGTTGAGATTGCACCAAGGTTGCTATTACATCATCAAACGATGCAGGTGGTTTGCTCGCTGCTGGTTGGGCATTCTGCTGGAAACCTTGCTGTCCCGGTATGGAATTCTGATGTGGGTTTTTATTCCTTTGCACGTAGCTGAAATTTGGGTGATCTTACCATCCCGGATTGTAAGTGTTGGAGTGCGGATCGTATCTCCTCTGCTGCTGCTCTTCCCCATAAAAAGTGGGACATGAATCTGATGTGTGTTTGACAATAGAGCATAGTTCGCAAGTGACAATTTTCTCGGATTTCACTACCATAGACTTAACCAAGGAGGTGAGTTCAGCTAATCTATTATCAATTGACGAAGTGCTTACCTCATGAACTCTTCTCGTTTGAACTTGATTCGGTTCACCAAAATGTTGTGTGCTTACTGCCATGGTTGAGAGAAGTAATTTAGCTTCCGTGGGTGATTTGTCAATGAGTGTTCCATTGCAAGAGGAGTTTACGAATCTCTTTTCCAAAAGCAGCAGCCCGTGGTAAAAATATTCGACTAATCCTTTCTCGGAAATGTCATGGCTTGGGCAAGCATCTATCAACCTCTGGAATAATATTCATTAAAAGACTCCGTCTCCTTCTATTTTATGGACGTAATCTCCACCCGGATTGTGATGGCTTTCTTGCTGGAAAATACTTATTTAGAAAGGCTGATTCGAGGTCATTCTACGAATTAATTATACATGCAGGAACATTGTACAACCACTCTTTAGCAGCATCTTCTAACGAGAATGGAAAAGCACGTAATAAAATATGATCAAGAGAAACTCCATGTGGCTTCATCGTAGAACAAACGGCATAAAGGGCCTTTAAGTGTTTGTTCAGGTCTTCTCTTTCTATTCCATGGAATCTTGGTAAGTGATGGATCAGCCCTGATTTCAATTTGAAATTGGCTGGAGTCTCGGGGTAATTGATGCAAAAGTTAGGCATGTCCGGCCTTTGATTAGCTAGCTCATGAACGGTGTGGCTGTCTGCCATCTCAAAATTTTTGAGATCTTCCGATTTTGGGCTATTTTCCTCATCAGAATCGTGCTCGTCAAGGTTGAGTTTCAGCTCTCCTTTAGAGGTTGAGCCCATGATTCCCTTATTTCTCTTCGTGATTCTTCTCAAGTTACGAGTGGTCTTTTCGATTTCAGGATCGTAGAATTTTTCAATTCCATGATCAGTCCTGGTCATAAATCAAAACAAAATTAATTAGCAAATAACTCCCCGGCAACGGTGCCAAAATTTGACGAGCGTCGAAATCGCCAAAAATAATATAAAACCCATTTCATCAAAACAAACTAAATTTGCGATAGTGGCAAGTGGGATTGTCTCCTCAGGGACTTATGAAATCAATCTAATTTCATTAAATAACTAGTAAAATTGCATGGATTGAATCAAGAAATTGATAATTAACAAAATTAATAAATTAAAATTTGGAAGGAAAGGAAATTCGATTGGAAAATAATCTTCCGACTAAGGAATACTTTCAGCTTTACATCAACCAATCACAAGCACAAAACATAAATTTCTTGAATTAGTTAGTCAGTTTAATCATGATAGCACGATTAATAAAATCTCTTCCAAATATGAGAATGATAGTAGATAGCTAAACCATTTACTCTCTATTCCAAAATGCATTTGCAGATAGATGACAAGGTTTAATTTCGAAAAGGCTTTACGCTTAAGAACCGACTTTAACTCGAGACTCTATGATAGCATAAAGAAAAGACTTAATCCAAATCCAACCACGAATCTTGCAAGAATTTTTTTTGTTACAAAACTTCTATTGTATCATGATAGCACAACACAATAAAATAACGATATGTTTATCTTTTCGATAAACGACAACTGACCGAATTGACGAAATCAAATTCGAACAATAAAATTATTACTGATTTGAATTTGAAAATTGAAATTCGGAAACACAAGTAAGAACAAGCCTCACGTTGATGATAGCTTCAAGTAATCTCCTTAGTCGAAAGAAAGATGAACTTAGCTACACATAATTGAATTAAAAACTAAAATTATCATTCAAAAGCAATCAAAAGTAAAACAATTAAAATCCCAAAACATCACTGTTTACAGCTTTTCTCCAAACCAGAGAGAGTCCTCCCTCTGCCCATATCAGTCCTCAAATAGGATAAAATCCTATCTCCTAATTAGGCAAGAAGTTTTCCTAAACTAAAACATTAAAATCCCTTTTGTTTTAAATTCCTAAATTATCTAAAAAATGGAATAAATCATAAAATGACAAAGGTTTCTAATTAAACTATAAGTCTTCTGTTGATCGTTAATTTCCAGAATTGGCTCTGTCTGCAGTCTCTTGCCCTTGACTCCAGGTTAACTCCACACAGCTACTGCCTCTTCAACGGTTTACTGCTTCTTCAACTTCAGCGTTAGCCTTGAATCCAGGTTAACTCCATTTCCATGATATTTCAAGTCAGAATTACTTAACACCTGAAGATACAAAATTTAACCACAAATCAGCAGTAAACCATTCCAAAACACAAAACAATAGACACTAAAACATGTTAGAATATCAAGTTATCAATCAGTAATGTCGTTAACGACATTGCAATGCCATTACATGCATTACAAAGGCAGAGACATCTATTTTTTTTGTTTTTTACATTTTCACATATTTTACACATCAAGCACATATATATGATACAAACAAGTGAGACACGACTCCAGGAACTCTGAGACTTACCCTGTTGCCGTGAATCCACTTCGCTCGGTCTACAAAAATCCCCAGAAAGTCCTCCTTGTTTCTTTGGTTCGGTTTGTGATTTTTTCGAAAAAAAAAGAGTAAATGCTACTCTTTGAAGGGAAATGGAAATCCCTGAATATAATTCTTGACAAGAGGAAGAAAGAAAGTAGAAATCCTTCTTCTCTCAACTTCAGACTTCAAAAAAACTTAAAACTTAGGAAAATCGGTTAGAGTCGAGATAAATGACCTAGTGTTACAAATGGGCAAAGACTCTTGTTAAGAACACTTGAACCAAGTTGTATTGAGTTAAAACTCAGAAGAAGTAGTCCAAAGGAACTCTAAGCCTCAAAGTTTGCTTAAATTCCTACACAATACTAACTTTCTAAAAAGGTGAACTTAACCTCAAAACTTACCTAAATAACCCAAATGCCCCAAGTTCATGCCCGGCTCATGAACTTAAACACTCAAGTTCTGGAACTATGAAAGAATATGAGTTAAAAGATGTTAACTTAGTCACCAAAGGGCTTACTACCTCAAGAACACTCAAGAACACTAAGAACACTTCAAACTTTTACTTAACTTTTGAAATCACTTGCTTGCTGGTATTTTGCACTAAAATGAGCTCCCCCTCAAACTGAAACATAGCTCTAAACTTAAAGGGGGAACCCTTCAATCTAAAGCTCACCTAGCTAGACTAGGCCACACTTGTAAGTTTTCACTTTTTTGCTTTTTCCTCAATCCAAATGCAAATGTTGGATGGACATCACCTAGGTAAGGTGTAGAAGAGTGTGTTATAGGAAAAAAATCCAAGCATGAGGGAAAAGATTGCCTTTTTTGGATTAAAAAATGAAGAAATTGTAGTTTTGGTTTGCATGCAAAGTCGATGTCATTAATGACATTGGTGATGTCGTTAACGACATTCGCCATATCATTAACGATATGGCCATGTCGTTAACGATATGGCCTTGTTGTTAATGAAATGGTACTTGCAAGCAGGCTTTTTTCTTCTCTATTTTGGGCTTTTGAGGAAAGTAGAGGCCCAAAGAAAAAATGCAGATGATTTCCAGACGTTTTCAAGACCATATAAAATGTAAAAAAGCTAACAGGGGAAAAATTACAACTTCATCATCAAACTCGTGAGTCGGGAGTAAAATCTCGTGCTCACACCAAGTTAATAATTAAAAGAATTAAAGGATAATTTTTGGACAATTGCACGGAGCGGAGCAACGGAATTTTTCCCGTTACGAGTGGGCCCCGTGAACACGGGTTGATGGCGGGTGGGGCCTACACGGCTGCCCTGCGGGCACAAATTGCTCGCGGGCCACTAGTGTGAGCTGGCACTAGGCTAGCACACGCTACTACTAAGCCAACCGCAAGCTAGGCTTGCAGGACAACTCGTAAGGCCCAACTTGCGAGGAAAGGCAAGCCTTCAAGGGCTTGCCTTGCACGACTGCAACATAGGCTGCCTATGCGAGCTGTGGGTGGGTTAGCCCACAGATCCTATGTATCTATTCGGATGACCTGCATGTGGGATAGGGTATTCCCTATCCCACATTGAAAAAAGGGGAGCATTCAGCTCCCATTCTTCTTATATATACACTACGCCACAAATGGTTTGTCGCAACAACGATAAAATGTTGTCTAAAGTGCCAAAACTGTTGCGAAAGTAGTTGTCGCAACACTTTTCTATAAAAAAAGTAGGTGATACTTCTCTTGCGAAAAGTCATTTTCGCAACACAATTTTTTTCTCGCAATACTAAGAAAAGTGTTGCAACAAGTGACTTTTCGCAACACTTTTTTAGTACTTGCAACGACTTTTGTTGTGTTGAAAAAAATACATGTCGCTGTCAACGTTAACGTCTATTAATTTTTTTCGTAACACTTTAGTTGTTTATTCGCAACACTTTTCTTATAACACTTTTAGCATATTTGTAACACCATCTGTAGTTTTTGCAACACTTTTTGAAAAAAACTTATGTCCCATTTGAAACATTTTTTACGCTTATTGCAACACATTAGTAAAACACTTAATTGATGCCATAATTCAAAAAATTGAAATTTAGTTTTTTAATATAATTCATAATGCATAATATTTAATTATATACAAATTCGAAAGAAAATTAAAAAATACATAATACTATGCAAATTAAAAATAATGCTTCTAAAAGTATACAGTGTTTTCAATTTATAGAATGGTTGTCGACTTCACATTCCGAGCTGGTGTTATTAGAATTGCAGCTGAACAAGGGTATCTCACACGCGATCATAAACCATTGAATCATATTCATGAGCTTGCACCTATCAATAATTGTATGAGCAAAATTTGAATTAATAACTTGTTATTCTACCTTAAGCGAGCACTGTCAAATAGACTAAAATTGCATGAACTAGGAAAACTGTATAAAACTCAAAGCAGGGTAAACTATTTTGCTATTTTTACAGTTTTCTTAACATCAGATTAAATGAGACAGCTTCCGAATGTCATTATAGTGAAGAAATGAGCCATGGAATAGAAAATAAAACTACACTAAAGATGGCATTAAACAAAACAACTGAAAACAGGTAACACGCAACAAACTTCTAACAATTAGCAACACCCAATTGACCCTTATGTTCTTCCTAGACTATCATTTCAGATTGCAAAATACACTAACATCAACATAATATATGGACAATAGTCTATTTGATTTACAATGCTAAGACATAGAAGAAGTTTTAAAAGCGACAACTAACACATAAACAAGCTCCAAATCCAAACATTCTCAAGTAAAACTAGAATTTACATTAAGTCTCTTCAGGTTTCCTCCTCACCAAGTCTCCTTATATAAACTAGAGATATATTAACTAGCAAGACCCAACTAGAAATTGGTTCAGAACCATGACCTGCGATCAAACAGCCCGAGTCGATGATTCCAGCTAAAAGTCACCAGATCCATAGATTTCTAATCCTAAGAAAAAATGCAATACAAACTCAACTGAAAATCCATCAAATTTCACACTATGGCTGTACAACAAGATAAGACACCTTTGAAGAAACATGACTAATTAAAATTGAGAATAAAGCGAAGCCACAAAAATAATGTGGAGCAGTTATCTGATTAGATCAGGAATAGATATAATTTTCAAATGATCTCATTGTGCAAACCCGCGAAGCTTTAGCAATCTAGCCATGAAGCCATCGTCATCAACGATCTCACATAAAACTCCAACTGGTTGTAATCCAGCTAGAATAGAAAGATCAATAGCAGCCTCTGTGTGGTTGACTCTTTTCAAGACACTGCCTGACACCTCAAAAATAATTATATATCTTTATTACGGATTAACATTTGTTATTCCAGTTCATGACCTAAGCCCATGATCTGCTGATGCTCTTATAATTCACAGAAACTAAATTACTATTGAGCAATCAACTAGTCAACATGCATAACCTTGCTTGGAGAAACAAATCCATTATTATTATTATTATGTCATGTTGATTATTTAAAGCACCAATTCACCAACATCAAACACATTTTAGTTCAGAGCTTGATTGACAAAAAGAAGTGGATGTATTACAAACCTGATGTATTAATATGACAACTGTGCAGTAGCCACTAGTGCCTCATCTGTGTAACAAAGTTTGTGGTGAATCACATAGCATTCACGAAGCCCTCTCAGAATCTGAATTATTTCATCAATAGTTGGCTCAGGGACTTTAACTGGCTAGAATCTTCTTTCTATAGCAGGATCCTTTTCAATGTGCTTTCTGTACTCATCTAATGCAGTGGCTCCAATCCACTATATCAATTAAGACACATTTGAGTTTTTTTAATGGTTACTAGTGCAAATAGCATAAAGCCAACTGGACCACATAATTATATTGATGCGGAAGGTAAAAACAAGTGCTTTCTGAATTGTTCAGCCTCCCAAACATAGAAGTAATAAAGAAAATCCTTCTACAATTATGTTAAGCTTAAGCCAAAAGTCAAATCTCAGTTCAAATCAGTTGAACTGAAACTGAGTTATGGTGGAGGGATCATAAGTAAAATGCGTATGTAAGTAAGTTACATCTATAATTTCAAAATATGTCCCAGAAACACAAGCAGGATATTGCATCCTAATGTCTTTGGCGTCTCTAATTGGTCATATTTATCAAACTGGCCTTGTGCTTTGTACAAATAAAAAAATATGCCTTTGTTAAAAGAAACAACATTTTAATTCAATTAGTTAGTTATGTAAACGTTCTGCTAAGGATTATTTCTCTGTTGTATTGATTCATATTTAAGGTTAATAATATGTTTTCTTCTTTATGTGACCAAACAATGATATCATACATTAATAAGGCATAATTTTATACGGACACAAGAAGAAATGCTCTCCCATGCTCTCTTGATCTTTTCTCTCTCTTTTCTTTATCTTTTCTCTCTTTTCCTTCCTCCTAACTGAAACATTCAACCCTCTTCTTAAGGAGCCTTCTTCAATCCAAAGTCAACTCTTTCTAGCTTAGGTCTTGCTTGCACTATTTACTTTTTTCACTTTAATGACTTGTCCCATGTGAAGAGGAGTGTATGAAATCCTAGGTAAGATGTCTGAGATTATATTTCAGTCAAAGATGTCCGAGCATGTGGGGGTGTGGGCTTTTGGACTGAAAATCGTAGAAAGTGTAATTTTGGTTCTGCTGCAACTATCATATCGTTAACAAAATGAGGCCATGTCGTTAATGACATGGCACTTCAACCTATTTTTTTATTTGAACTGGATTTTAAGAAAGGGTAAGGCTTAAAGAAATGAAGCAGATTTTCTCCAAACGATTTCAGGACCCTGCAAGATGTTGAAAGCTAACAAAAGGAAAAAAAATTACAGCTTCATCATCAAATTCACGAGTCAGGAGTGAAATCCCATGCTCACAGGCTACCCCTCATGGGATCACTACTTATATGAGATCAGTATGGTCCCACGATGGAAAGAGCAGCGGGGTTTAAAAATGAAACCTGACCGGTTACGGTTAGCACTACTCGGGATGGAAACTTCAAGAATACTATAAGCTTTTGCCCTAGTTTGGCATTATTGGGAACCGATCTCTCCGTGCCCCTCGTGAATTATCAGTTAGGTGATGGTTGCCCCTTGAAGGTTGACCTTTGGCTTGTTGCTGCCACTAGAACCATTGGGGGAGGAACGTTAGCCATGTGCCTTCATTCTTTTGGTTGAGAATCTCGTATGCGAACTATAGAAAGTTTGTTGACTGTAAAAAGATGGGATAAGGTACGAATTGTAGAAAGTTCATTGATTGTAAAAAGTTAAAAAAGGGTATGAACTGTAGAAAGTTTATTGACTGTAAAAAGTCAGATTAGGTGCGAACTGTAGAAAGTTTGTTTACTGTAAAAAGTCTGAAAAGGTGCGAACTGTAGAAAGTTCATCTGATTGTAAAAATTTAGAAAAGATGCGAACTATTGAAAGTCCATTGATTGTAGAAAGTCGGAAAGGGTTTGAACTATAGAAAGTTTGTTGATTGTAGAAAGTCTGGAAAAGGTGTGTGGATATTAGAAAGTCTGTTGACTGTAAAAAATTGAAAAACAATACGGACTGTAGAAAGTCCATGGACTGTAAAGAGTTTAAAAAGGATGTGGACTGTAAAAAGTCCGTTGACTATAAAAAAGTCTGAAAAAGATGCGGACCGTAGAAACTGTAAAAAGTTAGAAAAGGTGTGCAGATTGTAGAAAGTCTAGCAACTGTAAAGGATGTGAACTATAGAAAGTCCGTTAACTGTAAAAAGTCCTTTGATTGTAAAAAGTCAAAAAAATGGTGTGGACTGTAAAATTCAGTTGATTTTAAAAAGTTTGAAAGAGGATGTTGACTGTGGAAAGTCCATTGACTATAAAAAGTTAAAAAAATATTCAGATAGTAAAAAGTTGAAGAAAGGATGTGGATTATAGAAAATCCATCCACCGTAAAGAGTCAGAAAATTTGTGAACTGTAGAAAGTCCATCGGTTATAAAAAGTTTGAAAAGAAATGAGGAGTGTAGCAAGTCCATTGACTGTAAAAAGTTGAAAAAGAAATGCGGACTGTAGAAAGTTCGTTGACTATAAAAATTCTAAAAAGAGATGTGGACCGTAGAAAGTCCGTTGATTGTAAAAAGTTTGAAAAAAGATGTGGACTATAAAAAGTCCAGGAAGGTATGCGGATTGTAGAAAGTCTATGGTGAATGCCCCTTATGAGTTGACCTCTAGTTGATTGTTACCGTCAGAACTGTTGGGGAAAGGATGAGTGTCATGTGATCTTCGCGCTTTTAAAAATACCTTGATTGTGGGATGGTTGGCCATTGCGTTCTGAATTGTATGCCCCTTGTGAGTTGACCGTGGGTTGACTGTGACCCTCGAAACTGTTGGGGAAAGGATGAAAGCCGTGTGCTCCATGGCTTTGATGATATGTCGACTGTTGTGAGTCTAAAATGGATGTCCCTTATGAGTTGACCATTTGCTGACTGTGACCCTCAAAACTGCTAGGGAAAGGAGGAAATCCATGTGCTCCAAACCTTTGATGATGCGTCGATTGTAATAAGTCTTTGTCGAAATCCATTGTGGTTTGAATAGTATGCCCCTTGTGAGTTGACTAATGGTTGAATGTGACCCTTGGAAATGCTAGGGAAAGGATGAAAGTCCTGTGCTACATGCCATTTATGATACGTCTATTGCTATGAGTTTGAAATGGATGCCCCTTATGAGTTGAGGGGGAACTATAAGAATGAGGAAATTTATTATTAAATACTTGTGACATATGTTTTAATTCCTTAATTGAGATTGCTGAAAGCAAAAATGTTTACCCCTTCAATCAAGAATTAAAACACAAGGGTTCTGAGAAATTTTTCTTCAGGTTCGTGATAAATGTGGAAATTTGAGTTTGAGATTTTTGGGATGTCACGATAGCCTACTCCATTGTTTTGGGAGGATTTTGTGATGATGTAATGTTTCTTGAATGAGGCCTAGGTAGCTTTGAAGTTGAAATGGTTTGAGTTGGGCTATTGTCATTCTCACTTTTGATGATGTGCTGCTCCGACATCTTCGTGATACTTGTAATTTCCTCATGTGGAGGTAGAGTGTTTTTCTTGTCAGAGTTTCCTTGACCTATAAGTGACATGATTTGTATGCATGTATGAATGACTTTATGCATGAATAACATTTATCATATGATGTATGTTTATCTCTTGCAAGCATTGTTGGCTTTGGAGCATTGGACTATGCCGATAGTAGAAGCTTCATTGCATGAGTAGCATTTTAGAGGTTTCTGAGTTGATTCCCTCCTATGTTGGTGCATGAGTGCCCCAGGATTTATCTCGTTGTATATTCCATGATTACCTTAGTATCGATGGTCAAGTTTTGTAAACATGACTCCTTCAGAGTGATGATGGATATGGGTTCAAGTTAAAGTTTGATTTTATGGATGAATCACAATCGAGTTCAACTCCTGAATTTGGTTTGAAGAGGATCCGGATGAGTCATTGACTTTTTTACACTCGTTTCCTTCTTCGGTATGGTGTTAGTGATGTCAATGTTGATCCTAAATCATGTTGATGATGCTCACTTTGAAGTTGACAATGAGAGCTTGGAAGCTGTTTTACTTGAAGTATTGTATGTTACTTCTTGTTGTGACAATCCTCTTTGCGAAGGAAATTATGATATATTCATCCTATGTTCTGGAGGAGATAGATGATGCCCTAAGCCATTCCGAAGAGGGGATGATGAATTTGATATTTATTTGGTTCTATTTTCTACATAGACCGTCCTTACAGGTTTTCAACCTATCGAACCTTGTCTTAATTCTTGCTTGGACTGCCCTTTCACGTTTTCAATCCAGCAGACTCATCTTTTTTTTTCTTTTCTCTTTATTCTTATTTTATATTTTTATTAAACCATGATGTAATGGGATGCTTACTTGCGATATTCTACCGTTGGCATGCAATCAATCAAGTAAAAATATGCATAAAAATTCAGCAAGGATGACAATTCATTGATAA
The DNA here is from genome assembly GCA_949673415.1 of Euphorbia schlechtendalii. Taxonomy (NCBI): domain Eukaryota; kingdom Viridiplantae; phylum Streptophyta; class Magnoliopsida; order Malpighiales; family Euphorbiaceae; genus Euphorbia; species Euphorbia schlechtendalii. The sequence goes on from CATIWQ010381960.1 coordinate 14,677, forward strand.
ACTTAACAGGGGTATGAATGTTTCACCTGATTTGACTCCTGCCATTGATTAGCCCTTTCAGGTTTTCTAATCAATGTGCTTGTTTTCTCTCAATATCCTAAGTTTTTTCTGAGCCGCCCTTTTCGGGTTTTCAACTCAGTGGACTATTCTTTTTGTGTTTTGAAAAGAAGCCCTGATTTTTGCTCAACTATCTGAGTACTAATTGACAGGCTAATTACATTTTTCTACTATTTTTTACATAATTTATTTCTTTCGATTAGACATGATAGTATTTGAGCCTATCTTGGTGGATTCATATCCATAACTTTAACAACTTCTTCATTCAGCATTTTCTGATTAATTTGTTGGCCGCTCCTACCAATCTATTGGCTTAAAGTATACACGGTGATGAGTGATGATGCTCGATTTTCACCTTTTTAGTTGCTCTCCATATTGATAATTCCTTCATTGCCAAATAGAGAATGAGTTATTTTTCGAGAATGGAAGCTTCAAAACTTATATCAGACATAGCTTGATTCCATCGAATGCAAACAGATGTTGTCTATTGGTACTCCTTCAATAGTGTGATGATCAGGCCACAAATGGTGATGAGTCGCGCAATGAAGTTGTTGATACATTAAAATGCTTGATTCTTTCTTTGTGTCTTCGGCACTGGCGTTATGTTGACCAAACATATCAGGTGTTTAACTACTTTGGGGAACTTAGCTTCAATTTTCTTTGTTACCTCTTTCGGCCCATTTATCTCGATCGTGTCATCTTTTGTTTGACTGACTTAATGGTCAATAGAAATTTTGTGTTTGGCAATCTTTATGTCAACCTCTAGCATGTCTTCATAGGACTAGGAAAATGCTATCACGTGTTTTCTAACTACTTATGTTATCTCTCATTTTTCATCAAGATTCAAATCTTTTGTAATTATTATAGGGAATTCTGTTGACCTGTTGCTACTCCAAACCTTAATCAACATATTAATACATCAATAAATCATATATAACTCCTAAATATTTACAATTTAGAAGTTTGTTACCCCCAATACTGCATTTTCAAACTCAGAAGGGTCTTAGTGGGTAATTACGGGGCCTAAATGATTCGAAACGAAGCAAAACTGGATTCTACCAAAGAATGTCATTAATGAAATGAGTCTTTGTTGTTAACGATATGGGGCCATACCATTAAAAACATTAGTGATTTCGTTAACTACATCGAAATTCCAGACCTGCAGAAAATACACAAAAAAGCAAAAACAGCAAAAAACAAATCTAAAACTTCAAATGATCATAATTTTTTACTATACTTAACCGATTTAGATGATCTTTATCATTCCGGAAAAGCTCAAGATGTGTATAATATGTTTATGTAAACAAAATATTCAAAAAGATTTAATATCATACTTAAATTCCAGTAAAATAGTTGGGTGTGAGAAAATGGAAATAACCGAAAAGAAAATGAAACTTCAAAAAACGCAAGCATATAAATGTAAGCGTAAACTCTAGGAACTCAGAGACTTATCCTATAGTCATGAATCCACTTTCTTTAAGGTCCATGAAGTCCTCCAGGAAGCTCTCCTTGTTTCTTTTTGGTTTGATTTGGTTGTTGGTTGGTGATTAACGAAAAATGGATGTTTCAGAAGGTGTAGTAACCTTCAAATGAGTGATAAAGATGTTGTAGACTCTCCATTCAAGTCTAAATCTCAAGCATTACTTAAGTGATCTCTAAACCTCAAGCTTGCTTAAATGATCTCTACACCTCAAGCTTTACTTAAAAGATTAACTAAATCTCAAATTGCTTAAGAGATGAACAAGTGGACCCTTGTGACCTAAGTTCATGCCCTTTCCATGAACTTAATCTAACTAACCCAAAATTCCAAGTGTTGGTGATTGTTCGCCACTTTTCTATTGATAATATAAAGGTTCTAAATATGAACAGGTGTTGTCAGTACCGCTTGTCAAATAGAAAAATGATGATAATAGCAAGTATACAGTTGCGATGTAGTTGTAAAGGATATCGATCCCATAGGGAAGGAATTCGGTTCTAAGGATCAACTAGAGTTACGGAACAAAAGAAAATAAAATAAGTTAAAGGTTTTTAATGGTAGACTAATGAATGGAAAGATGCATGAATAGATTAAAGAAGATGCAAAGCATGTAGATATTCCCTAAGAACAAGTATAGTGGAGTAAAATATGCAAAATAATCTAGAATATTTTATGCACTAGATAACTTCAATAAACTTGGTTCTAAATGCCCAATTATCTATAATTCACATCAGAGCAACACATGAAATGACTTTTCTAAATCTAGGGTAAACGAATTATGACACTTATAAAAACCTGGACAACATTAATACTATGCATAGTACGGTTCGCTCTCACATAGCCATATTTAGCAAGTTACCACTCTGAAAATGTTGGCTCACTAAACAACGTTATAATCATAGATCCAATGACTATACACAATCTTGTTAACCCCAAAATTACTCTTAAAGTCAACTTGAAAGCATATAACTTCATTAATATAAGTGACGCAAGATGAAATACTCGTTCTGACACATAGACATATCATAAACTTCGAATTAGAAAGTATAAGTAGAAAACAAAGTAAAGTTGTAAGGCATGCAAGTGAAAGCTAAAGTTGATCAAAACGGATCCACTCTTTAATGGGAGTTTTCAATTCCCGCAATTCCCTCGTCTACTTTGAATTCGATCTCGACTCATACAGAACCTCCATTAGGATGCTATTCCTTTTGAATATTGAACAAATGAATGTTGAAGAATAGAAACATTTACTAATAAGTGCTTTGCAATTACACGCATACAATAATCGCTCGAACTTGTGGAGAAATCTAGTGATTGAAACAAGAATTGAATCACTTATACATTTTTCTCTCTAACACTTTGAACTTAGCGAAATCTATATAACTTTCACTCTCTATCTATCATGTATCATGCCATATTTGTCATCTCACACCATCTGCTGCACGAAATGGTTGATTTGAACCTCTATTTATAGAGTGTGAAAGGTTACGTTTATCCAAATGAATAGTCATGTCCATTGGTGAAGGGTTGCATCATCTTCAATGTAATTGGATGTAAGATTTCATCCTTATCTTCAATGGATAGGCACCTTTTCATGGTTGCATTGTCACCAATAGGTGTCTCTTCGCCTGACAGTTGATGGTGGATGATGGCGGTTGATCATTCTTATCTGGCAGTTGGAAGTTGAGAAGAGTTTATCAAACCCGTCACGATTTGTGAGCCTGACATACATGTCGTGACCGTGAATGTAAGTTGGTAACTAACTATTTGTAAAGAATGATAAGTCACGATCATGATAGACAGTCACGAGCATGATTTGGTTAATCGCGAGCAGGAATCACGATCGTGACATGGTAGTGACTTATGCTATTCTACATGATTCTTCTTTGTAACTTTACCGATCTTTGACAACTTCAATCCTAAGCCAATTCTTTGCATTCCACGCATCGTTTTGCACCTTTTTCACTCTTTTTGCATAGAATTCTATCTTTGATCATTTCACTCCCAAGATTCACCTAGTTTCTGCACTTGCATAAAAAAACAACTACATACCACGTGAAATCTTTTATATGAAGTATAAAATGACTCTAAACCACATCGATTTATGAGTAAACATATCAAGCTAATAAGTTTAATTATACACTTATCACACCCGCACACTTAATTTTTACCTTGTCCTCAAGGTAAACACAATATAAGTGTATAAAATAGTAATTCAAGTCCATACCTCATTTGGCGAAAGACTATTGTAGTGAGTATCACATTCTCACGTTGCATAAAGTTCAAGTAAAGTATACGAAATTTCCCACCAATTAGTAATGTGCAATTTATATAGTCTAGTTGCATACCTTTGCTCTTAATAGAGGGCTAACCGAATTGCATCTTCATACAAGTGCTATATGATCGCTCGAATATTTCTTTCTCTCAAGTATAGTATAAAGTATAAAGGACAAAGGGAGCACACTTTGAAAAGATTGATCTCAAAGCATTTTTAGGTAACCTAGGATGCTAAACACTCTTAGTGGTTGCATTTTATGCTCCATACCACTCTCCCCTTTTT
>CATIWQ010381978.1:0-11684 GCA_949673415.1 Euphorbia schlechtendalii
ATGTCTACGAAGAAATAGCAGTGAGAACAGGGGAATTATAAAAGGTTATTACGGACGGTTCTAAAATAAGACCGTCCGTAATAAGTATTACGGACGGTTCATAAATAATGACCGTCCGTAATACATTAATTATATTTTTTATGGAAGGGTATTGCGGACGGTTATTATATAATAACCGTCCGCAATACCTATGTTTCATTGCGGACGGTTTATTTAAAATAACCGTCCGTAATACTATAATACGGACGATGTATTACGGACAGTTTTTGTTTAACAACCGTCCGTAATACTTTTATATGTATTCCGGACGGTTGTTACGTAACAACCGTCCGTAATAACCCCTCCGCGTTTTTTTAATTATCAATGCAAACGGTTTTTTGTACAACCCTCTCAAAAAGTGCGACCCTACAAGCCCTTTCTGCACTAGTGCTATTACAAAAAATTAGGTTCTAATAAATAAAATATTGTTTATTAAATCAATTATCTTCAGAGTAAAAAAATAATTTTAGATACCTGTTTATAACTTAGTCTGGCTATTTCAAAAAAATATAGAATGATAATAATCATCTATTAATAACAACTAACTAACAGAAAAACTTTTATTTACTGAATTGCAGTTTACTCAAGTATTTTCTTATAGAAAGGCTCTCGCATGAAGGGGAAGTGAAGCAAATTCCATTTTGTGATGGTGAATTTTTAGCACTGGATTCAGTATGGTGGGGATTTCCCTGCCTTTTGACAAAAACTTCACATATACAATTTTTATCAAATTGGAGGAAACTTTTTATATTGCTTTTCCGTTTTCTCATTTTACTAAATATGAGATTTGCATTAAAGTTACAAGTTTAAACAATTATCAATAATTTGTTTTTTTTATCTTGAATCACCATTTCTATCAAAAGTGAATCATTTAAAAATATGTGTATGTCATGTTAAGAAAATGTAGGATATAAATAAAAGGTCTAATACATCAAGACCCCTTTGAAGTTGGCTCAGAAAGCCCGATGCCACCCTTAACTTTCAAAATGACCAGTTACCCCCCTTAACTTGGCAAAAAGGACCAGTTAACCCCCTTAACTTGGTAAAAATGCACCAGTCAAACCCCTCAATGCCACGTGTCAAAATTTGGTTGGTTTGACTTTTCAAAGATGTCATTTTTCTGATTTTTCTCTCTTTAATCAGAAGTTGACATGTGGCATTAAAGGTGCAAACTAGTGCATTTTTACCAAGTTAAGGGGGGTAACTGGTCTTTTTTACCAAGTTGAGGGGGGTAACTGGTCCTTTTGAAAGTTGAGGGTGTCATCGGATTTTCTGAGCCAACTGCAGGGAGGTCTTGATGCATTTGCCCTAAATAAAATAATGCAAAAAAATCCATTAAGTATTGATTTTGGGAGATTAAAAGTCTTTATCTTGAGAATTTATTTACATTTCATTATTTTTTTCACAACTAAAAATAGGATAAAATGATGAATAAAATGCAATAATGTTTTGTTTGCTCGGTGTTTCAAAAGTGCTAATGCTAATCGGGTGACTGGAATTTCCAGAAATCTAAGAAATTAATCAGGACCTAGACGAGATTTAGACGCTAGTCGACAAGATTTAAGCGTTAAATGCATTCAGGCGATGACCTTCAAAACATTACGTTTAAACGTCAAATGCATTCAGGCGACGACCTTCAAAACATTACTTAGGCGGGGTTTAAACGGGAATTGTTAACACGGTGTATTTGCCCATTTACTACGTTGAGAATAGATGATAATAATATGGATACAATTTATGCAGCTACTAGAATACATTCTAAAATTAGAATCAAGACAATAAAAAAACTTTATTCGTATTCCACCAAAATATTAAATAAGCAATAAAATAAACAAAATGTATCAATTGGGCGCAGCATAAACCAGAGATAACAGACGAGGCATTGGGAACACCATTAATGGCTCAAGTCGTTGTAAGGTCAACCCGTAAGCTTCTTCCATGTTCAGTTTCTCCGGATTTTTGATTTCAAGTTCCCATTCAAATCCATGTACTAAACTCGCCACTAGCAGATTAACCATTACTAACCCTAAATTCATCCCTGCGCAAATTCTCCGCCCCGCCCCGAACGGAATCACCTCAAAATCGGTTCCTTTCAGGTCGGCGTTCGGCCTTTCCCCGCCGGGGAGAAACCTTTCCGGTCGGAATTCCAGCGGATCTTTCCACACATCCGGATCGCGAGCTATTGCCCACACGTTTACAAGCAGCGTGGCGCCTTTTGGGATGTGGTAGCCGTTGATTTCGCTGCTTTCGGCGGCCATTCGTGGCAGAGATAGCGGCGTCGATGGGTGGAGGCGGAAGGTTTCTTTGATGACGGCTTGGAGGTAGGGGAGCTGGGGGATGTCTAGCTCGGTTACGAGACGGTCGGCGCCGACGACGGTGTCGAGTTCTTGCCGGAGTTTGGTTAAGATTTTGGGGTGCCTGATGAGCTCAGCAATGGCCCATTCTACGGTGCTTGATGTAGTGTCAGTGCCTGCTGCAAACATATTCTGCAATTTTATCCAATTTCTGTTAATTTACTTGTTTGTTAAAATTAGAGTAAACTGTATCAAACACTGGAATGAAGTTGGAAAAATGATTGGATAATATGTTCAGAGTAATATTGACTCAATCAAAATGAAAATTATAGATTGAAACTTTGAAGTGGAGCTTTCAAATTTGGATAATCATTTTCTTTCATAATATATTTATTCACTTAAACAGATTATGCAGTACAGAGATTAATTTTAATTATAGTATGTCCTATTTGTATTATCTCATTTTCATTTATCAACATTTTTTTTTCACTTATATGAGCTATAGATTACTCATGTTAAAAATATTTGGCTAATAGTCAGCTTATAATATTTTGTTACACTTTATTGCAAACAAAAACTTTACCTCATGCAATGTTATCTAGTCCCAAAATTCCGAAAATTCTTGTTCTTTTTCATCTATATGATAGCTTAATAAACGTAACATGAAGTTACCCACTAATTTATATGTATGGTATATTTAGAATGAATTCAATTCATTTAATTGATAAAATAGTTTGAAGTTGATTAAAGTTTTCCAAAAAAAAAAGTTCAGAAATTCAAAAAGTAAAAACAATAATGAAATAGAGTTGATATTAAGCCTGAAACTTGCCAACCTCGTATTGAAATTTATACTTCCAGAAGCCAAAAAAAGTGGTTGGGAAATTGAATTTCTCGTACTTTGAAAATTACCGTAAGAGCCCGGCTCTTAATTGAAAAAATCCTTTTATGTGTTAAGATCTTTTCGGTATTCATGAATAAAAAAACACGTCACTATATTATCAACTACTATTATGATTTAATAATGGAACTAAGATCTTATAGGGGCATCAAATAAAGTCACGGGTTACTGAAATCCAGAAATGAGCTGAAACCGTAAATTCAAACCCAAATACTATTTTTATATAAAAAAGAAATAAAGCAGTAAAAGAAATTACCAGAAGCAGGGCTTTAATTTCGGTGTCGGTGATTTTCCCTCCCTCGCCGTCGTCGGCTTCTTCTTCCTTTAACGAGATCAAAGTAGTCAACATGTCTCTGTGAGTTGACTCGCCATTAGCTCGCTTGTGTTCCTCTACGATTTCGCTCAAGAACGCATCGAATCTCTTGTGGAGATTCTTCATCTTAGTTGCCACTCGCTGTAAATCCAGCCACTCCAATGCCGGGATAAAATCTCCGATATTGAATACTCCGGCCAGCGTCATCAGTTCCACCACCATCGACTTGAACTCGTCGGCCTTCGGATCGCCGCTGTCGCCGAATACTCTTCTGCCGATCATCACCCGCGCTAGTGCGTTTGTGGCGCAGAGGTTCACTAGCTGCCCTAAATTCACTGCTTTTTCTCGGCCGGAACTTACTAGAGTTCGCACAAGGATTGCCACTTCTTCCTACATTGCCAACAAATGCAAAGTTTGTATAATTTTACAAAGTAATTAAAGAATTCCGTTGAGAGGTAACAATTCAATTTTTTTTTTTTTTTTTTTGATTAACATGGTTTTTTTTAAGAACATACGAGGTGTACCAATTCACACTCCTAGAATATTTTTAACTTTTTCAGCTATAATTAAGCTAAACAATAATTTAGAAAGAGTGATTTAATTATTAGTCGGTGAAGATCTGTACGAGAGATTTAATATTAATGGACATCTTTGAAATCCATATTTAAGAGTAAAATGGTTTTATAAAATGGAAGTGATTTAATAGCCTAGTTGTATAATTAAGATAGAACTTGCCCATGTATAGATTTCAAAGTAAGAGTGATGAGAGAAAAGGATTAATGCATTTGATGATACTTTGAAGACCTCTTAATGTAGGATACATTTTCAACTTTTTTAAAGTTTCTATTACCTTTCTAAAATAGAAAAAGTGCAGTTATTTATCCCAAATGTTACATGTCAGTAGTTTGATTTTTCAAATATGTTAATTTCATATTTTTATTTCTTCAAGCATAAGTTGAATGATAAATTTGTGAACTTTTTTGCAAGTTCATACGTTATATGAAACTTTTAAAATTTTAGGATGACATCGAACGTTTAAGAATAAGGTCATAGTCTCGTACCATTAAGCCTTAAATAACATGTCAAGAGAAAATGAAAGAAACTTAGTGTGGTTTTAGAGAATTTGTACAAACTAGTGAGTCAATTTTTATTAAAAAGAAACCTTTCATGTAAGTATCTTTTTTAAAAAAAAAGACAGAGCAAGGCAAACTAGAACCGGAATATCCTAACTAGGTTGGCATCCCTGTGGAGATAGTAATCGAACTCGGCTAAAAATGTATTAAAAATAAAAAATCAACGGTCCCTTAGTACAAAGAGTTTCCAAGATGAAAACAACAACCAAGCACCTACCTATACGATAACAAAGAGTTAGGAAAAGTAAATACATAGGAAACCACAAAGCCTAAAGGAATCCTCTTATATCTAAGCCTTGCAACTCTTATGTAAACTTTGAACCTATAGCAAAATTTGTATACTTAATTTGTACAATTCTTGATTTTTCTAGCTTGTGTTTTGTCCGTACTTATTGTTTGATTTGCAGTGCTTTTGGTTTGACGCTCATTTCAAGTATATCTGTGAGGCTCCAAAGCAGTTTTACCAAATCAAAGACTAAATAAAAACAACAAAAAGCATAAATATCATGAAAAGAGAACTTAACATAACTGTTTTAGGTAATTAGTTAATAAGCTGAACTTATCTCGAAACAGTATTAGTTCACTCCATAACTAACTACAAAATCTGAATAAATTAAAAGTCACTTATAATCAAAATAGCAGCTTAATCAACAAGAAAGAACTCTAATTAACAACTTACCATCCTTAATTAATTGACATAAAGCAGTAGGGAAACAATATATAACCTGTCTAACATGCCGGAAATCATCCAAGGCCTTAGCCGAGAAAAGATGAACGGCGCTGATTTTCCTCAACATGCGCCACCGTGGACCGTACGGTGCAAAAACAAGGTCCTGGTAATTATAAGCAATATACTTAGCGCCGGAGTTCGGCGGCCGGCTAGAGAAATTAGCATCATGCACCTTCAAGAACTGAGCAGCGACGGAGGCGGAGGCGGCCACCACCACGTCAACGAAGCCCATTCGGAGGTGCATAAGAGGGCCGTAAACCCGAGCCAAAGAGGCTAAAGACTGGTGCGGTTTGGGGCCCAAATGAGGCAGGTTTCCGAGGACCGGCCACGGGGAAGGGCCGGGAGGAAGACGGCCGGTGGAGCGGCGGAAGAAGAAGAAAAAGGAAATGAAAATGGCGGAAAAAATGGTGAACAAGAAGAGTGTAGACATGTTGGGGTTTGGTTTGAATATTGTAATTTGGGAGTTCGTATATATAGGACAAAATGGGTATTGAAAAATATGCGGAGCAAAGCGGGTGCCAACGGCCAACGTGACGGTGGTAGTTGCCATCAAACCTACTATTCTTCTTTGCACTGCCACTAAGCTGACGGCGTTACTTCATCCACTCTTCAACGGAATTAACCACTCTTTAATGATAATTATAATAGTACTAAAATAAAATTGACTTTTCTTTCTATAAAGGACAAATGGCTATGTGTTATTAGCACTAGATCATTTGCGAAGCCATTAATGCTATGGTTGTGGGATCATAGCCGTGTTTATAATTTACCAAGTTAAAAAATTCTTTATAAAATTAATTATATTTGCTGGAAGTGTGTCTAAAACTTTTTAAACGATTTACCGGTGGTTGAAGTAAGTCTACCCCAACATTGCCCATTGAAGTAACAAAACGATATTAGAAGAAGAGCTGATGTCACTTCTTCACTTCACTTCAATATGAGTGAAAAATTATAGAGGAAAACAATAAAAATAACCGAGTTTTTTTTGCTAACATTGATGTACACCACATATTGAAGTTATGTTACATGCAATTCTTCCTTTGTTTTTTTTATTGCATTAATATGTCAAAATATAATTTTATATGTTAATTACTCTCTAATTTTTTTAATTTTTTTTATCTCATTAAAACATAATTTATTAGAATAGATGGTACGGGCTCTCTCCATAAGGCTTTGTTTGTATTGGATGAAGAATATTTGGCCTGAGATTACAATCCCCTTCTAAAAATTTCAACAATTTCATTTTCACAAATTTGTTAAAATTGGAACGAAACTATTTTGCATTATAATTATGGTTTTCAGATCCGGACAAATCATTGAAACTGAAGAAAGAGGGTCATAGATTTAAACTTCAACTATATTAAATTGATGACCGAACTAAATCTTTTTAAACCATAAAAAAATACTATTATTAATATTTTGGACATCAAACATGTAATATAAGTTATAATACACAAATACTCCTCCCTCCCTTTTTAAATAATTATCACTTTGAGGTTGTTTCTCAGTGCCAATGTCACGTTAATTAAGACAATAAAAATACTTATTTATCCCTATGATTTTTGTTCATTTGAAAGTTAATTGGAGATTTTATTTTTTATGTCATTTTCAATGTGCATTAAATAAGGGTAAAATGAGCAAAATGTGCATTGGAATCCTAAAACGACACTTATTATAAAAAATCAAAAATCCTCAAATGCAATTATTAAAAAAAGGGAGGTAGTAATTATTATTGAATTTTATCGTTAATGCACAATAATTTGAAGTTCATACTTCTAATAAAAAACTAAATTAATTCTAGTAAAAAAAGAGGAGGATCACTAACTTTAAACTAACTTAAATCATTTTAAATAAAATTATATTTTATAAATTAGATTAATTAATAAAAGTTACACAGTTATAAACAAATCAGTATAAAGATGAACATATCTCATAATTATTCACTACTTGGATAAAACTAGAAACCAGTATTGATTAATTTAAAAAAAATAAAAAAGTATCAAACGATTCCTTAATTAGTTTGATACGAAATCAACCTCTTAAATTATTTATGGATTTGTTTCATTATGGTACTGTAAAATTTATAGGAAACTGTATATTAAATTTAATTCATCAAATATTGCAATTAGGAATCAAATACGCACGTTTACTAATTAAGGGTAATACATTTACTACCTTAACTATTTATGACTTTGTATTATTATAGTAACAAAAATCTCTCATCTAAAGAAGTAAATTAATATATTTATATATGATTCGCTCAACTTCCATAATTAGAACAAATTTGAAAATTTTATTCCAAATATGCCCAAATAATAACTTTTTTCTACTAAATTAGTTGTTATAGTTACTATAACTATAACATTTTGTTTATAATTTTATAAACTCTTAACTTTTTCGTAATATATATAATAATAAATTTAAAATTATCACCTTTCATTTAAGCGCACACTAAATGTAATCTAGAATCTAGATATTCTACATCAAAATACAAAAAGACTTTGAATCCATAAATTCAAGGCCATAACACATACCACGTAAATAAACAAAAATTTCCCAAATTTGCCTTTTACTAATGCAAACCGAATGCAACTTTTCAGTTATAGTCGTATTTTTATGTTTTAAGAACGATCTTCCATGATTAAAATCCTTCCAACTCCTCTAAAAGGTTGCAACAGCATTTGAAGCTTTAGAAAAAGTACCACTGATGTGAAGTAAACCATTTACATCTTCAAGATCCAAAAGCATACCAAAAAGGATGTGACATACTTGAACAAAGACCCGAATCAATAAAAAAACCAAAATTTGCAACTCAAAGCCGAGCAGCCAAGTTTCTCGTACAACTTTGCAACAACAAATTACTCAAGTTCTTTATCATTGTCAACAACGATTTCCTGGATTTTCATCTTCTTTACCACCTTAGCTGCATCACTTTTCGACCCGCCCGGTATTTGAATCAGCACCTCAGCTTTCTCTCCGGTGGCTGCATTAACAAGTCCCCGATTTCTCTCCACCTCATAAGCCAAGTCTTCACCGTTGGGGCCCGCATCGATGTAGACAGTCGAGTTTTCGTCTATCTCTTCTCTGATCAGCATTCGCGACAATTCTGTAACCACCTTCTTCTGAAGCCACCTCCTGATCGGTCTTGCTCCATAAACCTGTAGCAGAGGCAAAAGGCTTGAAATTTCATTAACTAAAGAAAAGAATAAGGAGCGAACTTAAGTGTTTCCACTGTGGGTAAAAACAACTATCGTATAGCTCACTTGCCCTTGATCCCTAAGCTATGCAATGATGTTACCTGTCTGATCCCTCGGGTATGCAATATGCTAATTTTTTTGGATCCCGTATTGTACATGATTTGTTCTAAAGGGACCAAAAAGGCAACATATTATATAGCATAGAGACCAAATGGACAAACTGACCTGGCTTTCACTGTGTTGTGCACTTGCAGTATTATGACTCTCAGCTAGAATGTAATCTAAAGCAGCATCTGTCACTGCCATTGCTACTCCCCTCTCGGCTAGCCGAACTACCACTTCCTTCATTTGCAACCGAGCAACTTTCTTTAGTTGATCATGGGAAAGTGGGTCAAACACCACAATTTCATCCAAACGGTTCAGCAACTCTGGCCTGAAATGCATCTTAACCTGCCAAATTAAAAATAAACCAGGTCAAAACACATCGCCAAATCGATACTACTCGGGAACAATATCAATAAATGGATAACATGATCTGTAATAATAATTTACCTCTTGCAAAACTCGATCCCACGCTACTTCCATGGTGCATTTACCAGTCAATCCTGATAGCAAGTGTTCATCCCCTAGGTTGGAGTTCATGATGATGACCGTGTTCCTAAAATTAACGGTGCGGCGTTGCCCATCGGTTGGCCTCCCATTATCCAGAACTTGAAGGCGTATTGAACACAGAATGATGCGCTTTCTCTACTTCATCAAACAAGACGACGCTATAAGGCCTTCGCCTCACAGCCTCGGTGAGTTGCCCACCTTCATCATGTCCAACATACCTATAGTACTCATAAGTGGTAAGTAATTAGTTGCCATCTATGTAGACGGCAACGGAAACAGAAACGGGGAAACGCCCATTCTAAAAAATATAGGTTCAGCAACGGGTAAATAATAAAAATGTAAAGGTACAATTATAAATATAAAACATTAATTTTCACACATATTATTTCATTCTTATATAAAATACTAAAATAACATATATTTAACATAAACTTATTGATTTTAAAGAATCAGTAATTCTATATTGACACTAGTTGTTTGACACCCGTTGACATTATGCTATCTCCACCACCCATCTTGTTTTCATCTCATGGTGGAAATCTAACTAACCAAAGATGAATTGTGAAGATTGTAAAGTGTAAATGAGTGTCAAACAAGTCGATGTCAATATAGAATTGTCGTTAAAGAATATCTACTATGAATAATAGCTATTTCAAAACATTAAACAATAATAGTAAATAAGGTTATAGAAAATAATAAAGTTTCATGAAATCTGAAAGTTGTGTTATATTTGATAATTCATAATAATGTAAGTATATAAAATAGAATAAATCAAGTTTTTTCTATAATATATGGATATTATTATTATTTAATAATGAATTGGGATTTTAAAGTTTTAGTAGTTTGAATATATAGATTAGGAAGTTTAGTTGTAGGAATGAATCAAAATTAGATCTTTCGATACGAGGGATTGCTAGGAAACGGTTTCCAGAATTTATGGAAATGAGTTTCCAACTTTCTTTAATTGCGGAAATTGCCCCGGAATGTCTCGTAGGGGTTTCCTAAGGTATCCGTTTCCGAAACGGATGGGAAACGCGAAAATGACATGTCATTGAAGTTTCCGCACTTCTTTGTAATCAATTAAATATCATAATACTCACCCTGGAGGAGCACCGATAAGTCACGCTACAGAGTGTTGCTCCATGTACTCTGACATGTCGATCCTCACCAATTGCTTCTCATCGTCGAACAGCTGTTCAGCAAGAGCCTTGGCGAGCTCCGTCTTGCCAACACCGGTGGGACCCAAGAACAGGAATGAGCCAGTAGGCTGCTGTGGCCTCCCAAGGCCAGCCCTTGATCTAAGCACAGCCTCCGTGCAGCGTCAACCGCTTGGTCTTGCCCCACCACTCGCTTGTGCAACCTTTCTGCAAACCCAATGAGCCTTTCTTTATCGTCCTGTCCGAGCCTTGTGACGGGGATACCAGTCCAACGGCTAACAACTTCAGCAATATGTTCAGGTGTAACCGTTTCTGTTAATATCAGGGTTTCATCAGTGTTTCCTTCGATCTGGGCTATAGCAGCATCAACCTCTTCCAAAATCGCGTATTTCAGATCAGCAACCCGGGATAAATTCATTCTGCATTCTGCCTCTTGAATTGCGATATGTAACTCTTCTCTCTTGTGCTTAAGTCATCGAATATCATCGATCCTTTCCTTCTCCTTCTTGTACTTCATCGTCAATGGCTGAAGCTTGTCTCTCAAATCATCGAGTTCTTCAACTACCTGAAATTTCACCAAAATGTAAAATATTCAAGCAAGCTATTGGAGAACATCAAGAATCTGTTGAGGAATAAACGTGGTAATTCCCGTACTACCAGATTAATGGAATGCGAAAAATTAATAGTGGAAAAATAACACAATATTTGATGACGGAGTTCGGCCAATTTCGCCTACCTCTCCGGAGCTGCTGCAGACTTTATTTATGAAGAAAGTTACACAGTGCTTACAAAACTCTCACCTCACACCCAATTATCCCCGAGAATTTTTTAGAGAAATTTTCTTAAAAAAAACCCTTAATAGATGTAATCAAAGGCGCAAAAATTACTAGACTTAATTTTTGCTTGATCCGCTTTTGATCTTCCTCTCTACCAATTTTTCTCTAACTTTTCAAATGCTCTCAAGCTCTCAAATTTGTGATGATCATTTGCTTTGCAATTCATCCTATTTATAATGAAATGTTGAAGTATAGAGACAAAACAACTTTCGGTGATGGCTCCCAAAAAATCAACTTTCGGTGGCTTTCAGTTACTTTCGGTGATGGGCCCCGAAAAAACAACTTTCGGTGGCCCCACGTGTGACTTTCATAACAGGAATAATAAGCATTTGAGAAACATTAGTATTTAGCTTCTGATAAACAGAATCAGTAGAAAAATTCGTTTAGCAACAAATGGCACTTAGGTATTTACTAAACAGATACTAGAAAAACAGAATTTCAGCAAAAAAGAAGAAAATTCCAGGAGTGGATTAGA
>CATIWQ010381992.1:0-12423 GCA_949673415.1 Euphorbia schlechtendalii
ATGCGTGTGCATATATATATATATATATATATATATATATATATATGCACGTATATATATGTCTATATACATATGTATATATATGTACATATATATGTATATACATATATATATATATACACATATACACATATATACATATACATATATACACATACATACATATACATATGTGTATGTGTATTTATATGTGTATGTGTATGTGTATGTGTATGTGTATGTATATGTGTATGTATATGTGTATGTGTATATATGTATGTATGTATGTATGTATGTATGTGTGTATGTATGTATGTGTGTGTGTGTATATGTATGTATGTATATATGTATGTATGTATGTGTATGTGTATGTGTATGTGCATGTGTATGTGTATGTGTATGTGTATGTATGTATGTATGTATGTATGTATGTATAAAATAAAGAAGTGGCCCAAAGAAATCCCAAACCCTCCACCACTTTTGTTGGCGAGCCCAGCATTTCCCCTTAATAGAGGGAATTCCATTAGAATTCCCCTATAAATAGAGAGACTTTATTAACTTTTAAGGATCCCGAAAATTTACATAAAAATTTCTTTTCTTGAGGAAACGACCCGGAAAAAATTTAAAAAAATTATTTTATTTTCTCGACAGAGGAGGTTTTTTTTACTAAAAAATTATTTTCATTGGCAAAATAACTCTGATTTTTCATCTTTCTTTGAAAAATTCTTTGATTATATTCGGATCTAAAAACGTTTGGGTTCGGAATTTTATTATTTTCAAATCAAATTTCTTTCATCTTTTTCTGCAAAAATTCATAGATATTCTCGGACCTAAAACAAATTTAGAGTCCAAGTATGAATATTTTTAGGATAAAAATAACATATTTTCGCACGAAAATCAAAGCAAAAAGAACGAGGAGCACTCCTGGAAATCAAGCGGTTTTGTCAACGTTGATTCGTTACAAAAGGGTACTCCTCTAAGTTTCTATAGATGTTTTTTTCTAGTGTTTTATATTTTATTTTCTTATCAATTCTGACCTAAGATTTAATTAATTATTTTATTATATTATCCTTTTATTTAATTATTTATTTAATTATGAAAATTCACAAATGTACATGTTAGAATACCTTCACGAAGGGAATAAAAATTATTCCCGAATAACAGACCTCACATTTTGCCATGTGGTCATTTTCATTAGATAAAAATGAATAACATATGTGTTAATAAAATGAATTGTTGTTTCTAAAACAAGAATTTTTAACCACCAATATTTTAACCAGGCCCCCCGGGCATTGCCAAAATCAAATCGAACATACGTGTAAATATTTATGTTGTGTTATACCATGTGCTAACCTTTGTGGATGAAGGTAGATTAGATTAGTTGTATACCTAGGATTTCATTTTCCTTCCGGTATTGCAATTATTTTTAAAGGAAATGTAATTAATTGATTAGGTGGACGGTTGCATCCCGCGAGGTTTGTAATTTATTAATTTATTTTTTTACATTTATTTACAGCACTATGTATGTAATTATTGCTTTCTATATGCGCGATAAATCATACCATAAACACGAAATTGACATAAGTTCGAATATGCATAATTAAAAAATGATGTTTTCTGTAGATGTAATTTAATGCGATCCAATAAGAAGCAAGCAACTTATCACGAACCCAAATCTCTGTGTCTTAGTGGGTCATCCCCCGGATGTTAAGCCTCACAAGACTTTAATTCCTAGAAGAGCTAATCCAGGTGGCGACTCTACACTAAGAGACGGCGGATTCAGGTTTTGACCAATCTAAAATGTTTTTCGCTTTCTCTTTTAACCTTTTGGATCCCTGACCTGATATTTTATTTTCACAAAAACACCACGATGGACCATGCCTCTCATCTTAGCACTCTCTTGGCCCATCGCTTTCCATGTCGTCTGCTCATAGGTGCATCAAGGACTAGTCTTTCTGGATGATCCTTCTTGGTCCTTGTCTCTTTTAGAAGATCATGATGAGTTGGATCTTCTTTTGCTATAGATGTTGGTTCTTCTTCAGTTTGGTTTGTGAAGTTTAACTCAGAGGGTTCATCCTTTGTTGAAGATTCTCCCTATCCTTGGTTAAAGGATTGTTTATGTGAGATATGATCTCCATCATCCTCTAAACCATTTCTCTTTCCTGCATGATTAGTCTCATTGAAATCTACATGTACTGACTCTTTAAGAGAAGTTGTTCTTTTGACTAAGACTCAGTAAGCCTTGCTACGTGTTGAGTAGCCAAGAAATATTACCTCATCAGATATAGGATCAAATTTTACTAGTTGTTCTTTGTTTTTTAGTACAAAACACTTATATCCAAAAGCTTTGAAGTACCCAATCTTGGGCTTTCTTCCCTTCCAGATTTCATGAGGAGTTTTATCAATTAAATATCTTTTATAAACTCTATTTAAGATATAGCATGCAGTATTTACAACTTCTGCCCTAAAGTAATTAGGTAAATTATTATCACTGAGTATTGATCGAGCCATTTCAACTATAGTTCTGTTATTTCTTTCAACAACTCCATTTTGTTGGGGAGTGTGAGGAGTAGAAAAGTTGTGTTAAATGCCTCTGGTATCATAGAATTTGGCAAATAACTTATTTTTGAATTCTCTACCTTGATCACTTTTAATTTTCGAAAGTAAAACATTTTTTTCAACTTCTATTCTATTGTACAATTTGGAGAATCCTTCATAGGCTTCATCTTTGCTACCGAGGAAGACAACCCATTTATATGTGGAATAGTCATCTATTATTACCATGGTATATTGCTCACAGGTTGAATAGGGCTACAAAGATCTATGTGTCCAAGTTCTAAAACCCTTTTTGTAGAAAACTCAGATTCAGATTTGAAACTCTTTTTAAACTATTTTCCATATTGACATGCAATACATGGATGATTCTTTTCAAAGCTCAAACTTGGCAGACCCTCAAATAGTTTTTGATTGGCTAATTTGGTTAGAAGATTCATGTTTGCATGCCCTAATCTTTTGTGTCATAGCCATGATTCCTCTTCTTTATACATTAGACATATATCCTTCCTAGATTTATCATTTATGTTTATTATAAACACATTATTTATCCTAGGAGCATAAAGAAGAGTTTAGTTTATCTTACAATCAATGATAGAGCATCCTTCTGAGTCGAAGATAACTTTTCTTCCTTGATCACATAGTTGAGTCACACTTAGAAGGTTAAACTTCAGACCATCTGCTAGAGAGGCTTTCTGATCCTATGGTGCTCTTTCCAATGATTTTTCCTTTCTTGTAGTCCCTAAAGCTCACATTCCCATGTCTTTTGTGTTCGAGTGAGATGAATGAGCTCTCATCTCCTGTCATATGTTTTGAGCATCCACTATTTACATACTAGAGTTGTTGACCTTCTATGGACCTAAGATTTACCTAAAAACGAAGATGGTTAAAATCTTCGAACCCAGTTTCCCTTGGGTTTGGGTCCATTGTAAACTAAGTCATGCCATGTATAAAAATCGTAATATCCATTTTTATGCCTAAACATAGCAGCTGTGTGATTCTTCTTACCACAGAAATTGCAGTGAAGATTTACTACCTTTTTTTATTGAGCTTTTGGTGATAGACAGAGATCAAATGGCTCCTAGAATTGCTACTCTTGAGGTTGCCTCCTTATTTTGATTGATAAATTCCTCTGATTTGTCTCTGATTACCTTCTCTCTTTTGAGGGATGTTAGTACCATAGTTGTAGCTAAATCTCTAAACAATCCTTAGTTTTGAAGTTAAGGCTTGTCCTTGGCATGAATTCTTCTACTGATTTTGCTTCTGAGGGATATTCACCTTCTGAACCTGCTCCTTCTTATGAGGATTGACTTTATCAGGTAGAGTGATCTTTCCTGATAGATGTCCCTCAAGCATCATTAGTCTCCTGCTGAGTTCTGCTGCATTTACTCCTACTAGAACTAACTCCTTTTTATTTTTCTCAACTTCAGCATCTAACTCTCCCTGTCTCGTATAGATGGCTTTAGAGGTGTTATCTCTAACTCTATCATGAACGTAGAAGTCTTCGAAGTCATCTTCAAGAAGTTTCATGTGCTTCTTGTGTTTCTTTGCCATTCTACAGATTTGCATAAGTACTTGCATAATTTCATTAGGATCTTAAAGCTCGAGTTTACCTCATCATTTTGGCAGGAGTTGTCTTTTAAGGACTGATTTGATGATGAAATCCTTTCTGTGTTGCTGTTTCATGATTTAACTATTGGAGCCATATCATTTGCTGCCATGAAGCATATCCATGTAGTTTCTTCTTCATTTATAGATGATTCAAAGGAGCTCTCATTTTCACTATCGCTCCAAGTTTCCACCATGACCTTCCTTCCCTTTTCCTTTCTTAGCTTCGGATAATTTGATTTTATGTGTCGTTCTTAGTGACATCTAAAACATGTGATATTCTTTGAGTTTTCCCCTTTGGTCTTTTCTTTTGAGGATTTGAACTTGGTTTTTGCTAAGTCCTTCTTCTGATGCTCGGACCTTTGAGGAAAGCTTCCCTTCTTCTCAAACTTTTGAGGAATTATTGAAATATTCTTCATGAACTTCCTAAATTTTCTTGCCAGCATCGCCATCTCCTCATCATCTTCAAAAGAGTTGTCACCTACAACTTCTGCCTTAAGGATGATGGCTTTCTTTCCTTCAACCTTGGCTTTGTCTTTCTTCTAAAAATTTTGCATAGATATCTCATGAGTTATTAAAGATCCAATTAGCTCATCATACTTGTAAGTGGTGAGATCTTGAGTTTTTCTTATTGTAGTCTTCTTTGCCTGCCATCTCTTTGTTAGGCTTTTGAGAATCTTCTTAACTTACTCTTATTCTGAGAACATTTTCCTCAGTCTCTTGAGCTCATTTATGATATTGGTGAATCTAGAATTCATGCTGGATATAGAGTCATTCTCTTCCATTTCGAATAGCTCATACTGGCTAAGATTTTGATTGATCTTGGATTCTTTGACTTTGCCAGTTCCTTCATATGTAACTTCTAGTTTCTTTCAGATCCCCTTTGCACTTTTACAACCTAAAACTTTATTGTATTTAGCTGCATCTAAAGCACAATGAAGAAAGTTAATAGCAGCTACGTTACTCTAAAGTTTCATCATATCATCATCATTAAATGCACTTTCTGGTTTTAGGGAAATGACTCCATCCTTTGTAATCGTAGGGATGTATGGGCCATTTGCTATTGTAAGCCATGCATACATATCCTATGATTGGATGAAGTTCTTCATTTTATTCTTCCAGAATGTTTGATTCTATAAAAAAATAGAGGATGTTTGGACATAGACAGCCCTTTAGGAAGGATCTATGTGGTCTGTTGAAAGACTAAAATATCCTCTGATTATCTTCTGGAGTGTTTAACTTCTGTTGAGTAAACCATTCTTTTGAATGTTGTGAGTTGACAATATTCTGAGGTCTTGTGCTTGGTTCATTCTAAGGCTTCTTGAGCTTCTGAACTTAAAACCATCAAAACATAAATTCTTAACTTAGAATCCAAGAAAATGTCTTGTGAACTCATTAAATTTATGAAATTAATTTTAAATTAGATTTATTTTATGTCAAAGAATAGTTCAATTTTCATAAAGTTAATACTTTACTAAAAAAACATAAACTATGTGAAAAAAGTCAATGAAAACCATGAAAACATATTATTTATATGACAAAAAAGTGAGCATTACGTAAAATGTTACAACTTCACGAAATTAATGAAAATTTAGACATATTTACGTAAAAGATTAGTAATTTTTCATAAAGTTAACCATTTACAAAAAAATCTTCAACTTTGAAAAAACAAAATAGACAAGTAAGAAAATATATGTATTCGAATAGAATAAAAACTAAAGGTCATTTGAAAACATCAAATTTAGGAAATTTATTTGAAATTAGTCATATATTATGTAAGTGAATATTTCATTTTCTCAAAATTATTACTTTACTAAAAAAACTTAAACTTTGCGAAAAAAATCAATGAAAATCGCGAAACATAATATCTATATGATAAAAAAAGTGAGCATTGCGTAAAATGTTACAATTTCACAAAATAAATTGTAACGTAGAGGTATTTTACCTAAAAGATTTATAATTTTTTGTAAAGTTAACTATTTACAAAAAAATCTTCAACTTTGCAAAAACAACATAGATAACTAAGAGAATATATTTATTCGAATATAAGGAAAAAATGAAATGTCTTGTGAACTCATCATATTTACAAAATTGAATTTAAATTGGATTTATATTATGTAAAAGAATAGTTCAATTTTCATAAAATTAATACTTTACTAAATAAAATAAACTATGTGAAAAAATCAATGAAAACCACGAAATTATATTATTTATATGATAGAAAAAGTTAGCATCGCGTAAAATGTTACAACTTCATGAAGTTAATGAAAACGTAGAAATATTTTACGTAAAAGACTAGTAATTTTTTCATAAAGTTAACCATTTACCAAAAAAATCTTCAACTTTGAAAAAACAACATAGATAAGTAAGAAAATATATGTATTCGAATAGAATAAAAACTAAATGTCTTGTGAAAACATAAAATTTACAAAATTTATTTGAAATTAGTCATATATTATGTAAGTGAATATTTCATTTTCTCAAAATTAATATTTTACTAAAAAAACTTAAACTTTGTGAAAAAACCAATGAAACCCGATAAATCCTATTATTTATATGATAAAAAAAGTGAGCAATGCGTAAAATGTAACAATTTCACGAAATAAATGGTAATGTAGAGATATTTTACGTAAAAGACTTATAATTTTTTGTAAAGTTAGCTATTTACAAAAAAGCTTCAACTTTCCATATACAACATAATTAACTAAGAAAATATACTTATTTGAATATAAGAAAAACTAATAATGGAAAACGTAAATCAGAAACGAATTCAGTACTTACCTTTTTTGTATTCCTAATATTGAAGAAAGCCGCATTTGAATGCTGAATCAGATCCATTTCACAATTTGTCTGAGTATGGATATGTATCTACAACTTCTACAGCGATGAAGATCGATAACGATGGATTAGCAATGTTTTCGTCGCGAGACGAAAACCTGAGAGAGAGAATTGGTTGGAAAATTAGAATATAATTCATTTGAATTCAATAAAGAATTCATTGCTGAATCTACCGCATACATTCATTTATATATGAAATGAAATTAATTAATTATCATTAAGTCCTTAAACTCTTAATTATTTGTAATTAATTCCTTAAGTTCTGTAACTTTTTAATTTAGTCCAAATAACTAAATTGGATCGGATCCTTTGACCCGATTGACCCGCTCTCTGGCGGACTGGGTATTTCCAACATCTCCTACTCACACTTGACTGGTCACATTCCATACAAGGTTATCAAATATTCTGTATGTTGTGAAGTCGTGCGACCGGCATACTATTAGGAACGCTTTATCTTGCACCTGTTAGGGTCTGCCAAGACTATTCTGAGTAGAACTTAACCAAATAGATTAACATCTAGAATTCAGAAAACATCTTGTACCCATTAAGGTCTCTCAAGACTATTCTGAATGGTACTCAACCATATAAGTTAATATATAGTATATAACATATCACATAGATATATAGCGCGCATGCTTTACCCTAGACTAGTCAACAATCACCCACTTTAACATCTTTTGGGATCTCAGAAGTCTTAATCTGTTATTCACTATCTTATCACAAATATAAGATAGGCATGCTAGTGAACCAACAAAACTCTGATGAATGTTAATTGGCTAAATCTTCCTTTTAAGCTATCAATTTTGTACATAACTAGTTCAGTCTATCAGCCAATCACTCCTAGATCGAATCATATCATAATATCTTAGTAATTGATCAAATATCCCTTACTAGTCCTTATTCGCAAGATAACTCAATAGTATTGAGGGTAACAATATAATGGATTGAGTCTCACATTAGAAAAGTTGATATCCTTGTACATTGTACAAACTTCTCATCTCATGGTCGCTAAGCACACATTATCTATAGAACTTATTTCTCTCCCACTTTGATAACGTGCTATGGTGTCCTTTCCTTTCGACCCTTATAAAGGAGCGCATGTCTTATCATATCAGCTAACACCCTATAAAGGTTTTAGTTACAATGCAACCTAGCATTTAACCTTGTTCTATTAAATGAACCACCTTTAGCTCTTCAGATAGAATATGACCAATTGTCATGTGAACTACACAGTTCTTACCTGATTCCTTTTTAGATTCAATAAATAATGTTCTAAACAATGCGATTTTCTTGTTACTCAACAAGTTGATTAACGATTTTGAACAAGTTCCCGAACTACACATAGTATGTTCAAAATCAATCTCATCCTAGTTTGTATACTCGTGATAACACTAGGGTAAACACCCTTGTGATTGGGCTACTTCTCTGTTTGACATGCTATGAACAAATATAATATGTACATAAAATACACACACATACATTACTCATATAATAAAACTCAATTATATTATCACAATATCCTTCATGATTTGAAGGGTATAATAAATGAGGTAAACAAAAAAATAATCTACACATATTTAACTCTTTGATATATTTCACATATACATCTTTCAGAGAAATACTTCATAAATGAACCTACAAGTATGGAATGAGTAGATAAATACCTCATATTGACATCTCCTCGTGTTACTTATTCTATAACTGAATAGATACTTGATATCGATATACTTATTGCTACTACGATATTTTTGGGTCTATCACATAAGATATCGATGTTTGACTATCTCCATAAATAGTCAACATTTTGTTTAGAGCACTCATCATAAGGAGACTTAATATTCTTTTTTGTTAAACAAAATCTTTTATCATAACTGGAAAAACACAATTCTAGCCTTAGCCATAACTAATTTGCACCTATGTATCTATAAGGTCTATTTCCTTAGTTCAATACATAATAGCATAAACAAGGGTCATACAAAAGTAACTTACGAATTTCTTACCGATCTTCTAGTGCTCTATTACTGGAATGAACTAATATATTACTTCAATGCACACAACATGAGTTATATTAGGTTTGGAGTATAATATATCATATGTCATGCTAACATATGGAACATTTTCCATGTCCTTCCACTTGATAGGAGTTTCAGGATAAATACTTTCACTAAGAATTATATTCTTAGTCATCAAAAAACTTATGGGTTCATAATTCTGCATATAGAATCTTTCTCAAACTCTTTTTATGTAAGATTCCAGAGACAAAGATACTAATTATCTTATCCATCCATTTAGATATTGATCCTAGGATCTATGCAGACTTTCCCATTACTTACATCTCGAAGTTACTCGACACCCAAAATCTTTCACTAGTATGGTATATACACAATGGTTCTAATTTACCATTCTAAATACCATATCCTTACAACCTCATGAGATTATAAATTGACTTATCAAGTCAAGAAACCTCGTGTTTACAATCTTGGGGATAAATCCTTTTGATTTTGCCATATAGATCTCTCATGAAAATTCTCCCTTGAGAATAAAGGTCCATACACCTACTCTGTGTAACTTTAAGGAAGATATAACTATTAAAGTTGTAATAATTCATATAGATGTAATTCTCGCAATTGGAAAGAATACATTCTTATAACATATTCTTATCAGTTTGAATATATGTATCCCTTAACTATAAGCCTAATGCTTTTACTTTACATTGAGAATCCACTTATTCTCAATAATTTTATGTTCTTCGGGCAAGTTAACTTAATTCTTGTTCCATCACACACAACTATTCATCTCCCTTTAAACACTTAATTTTCAAGGTTGGAACAATTTTCCATTTTATTACTTGGCTTTGAATCTTCATAAATATGTCTCATATATTTATAATACCTCAGAATTCTTTCTTTAAAGCTCATTTCTGTGCTCCCTCTGAAGATAAAAATATAATAATGATCTAAGCTCACACTTGAGTTAAAAATATTTACTCCCACTTGGACCAATAACAATTTGGGTTCTCGGCTCCCTCATGGAATAAGATCACTTATTAATGTGATAATTAAGAACCAATGCATTTGAATATACTCCCACATGAAGATATATCCAAAGCAATAAGTTCAAAAGACTTAATAAAAGGACATGTTTTGCCTAATACACCTCATCTATAGAACTCATTTCTAAGAAATTGATATTTCGTGATTCAAAATTTTACAAATACAAACCTATCTGCATTCTCCCCCACAAAAACATATCCTTTTATATGTATATGTTAGACATGATGTATGCCTTAGAGGCAATTAGGGTGATATGTCTTTATTAGCTATAATGTACAAACAGTTTTGAATTATTAATAATAATTAAAGGCATTTTATTATTTATCAGTGCTTCCTTCTATTTGTATCTAGATGGTATCATATATGTTTGGATATGCATATGCCCATTGATGAAAACAAAGTTCGTGACTAATTCATCGCGTAAAAGTGCAAGGACATAGTGGGAGTTGTTATACTTTGGGTCATACTTATTCATATCCTGGCGATAAGGATGACATGGGGTGATTACGGGTATAGTGATGATTACGTGTTGGTAAGTTGTGTAGTCAAGATGGGATCCATCGCTTTTGATATAGTAATATAATGGAGATGAACCTTAGGGCCCCTTATTGAAGTGACACACTCATAAACCTCTAATCAGAGTATACGATTGATGGAATGATTTTCTAGTCAATCAAGATACAAAACCACTGAGTGGTGTTCTTTGTGAACAAGTCTAATTCCAGGATAGCTACGGTTATTACATGAGCTGACTCTTAATCCAAGCTCAATGAACTAGATGGTACATAACCTGATAGAAGGAGTGTATTGCACTAGTTACTACTACAGAACCGGATCAAGTAACAGGCACGTGATGTTCCAATTATCGGGGAATCATAAGCCTTTGCTGGAAAGCCCATTTGATCATCTAGAGTTATAGGGTTCCATAACGATTTGGAACACTAAGCCTAAAGGTTCTTGGACAGGAAGCTAAGTTTAGGATAACCTCTAGCAGCTCTATATTTTGGGATCCTATGAGGTCACACACTTTGGGTCTTTATCGAACCATGTAAAGAACCTATGGACTGGGTCTATACTGAAAATACAAGTTGTAAATCAGTGAGAGGAATTATTAATTGGTTTAACTGAATTAATAATTCAAAGAAATGATGAAAAGATAGGGAAAAATAGTCAAAGCAAGCAAGGAATTTTTCCCATTGTAAGTGGGCCTCGAAAAGAACACGGGTTGTTCGAGGTGGGACCCCCGCGCCTGCCCCGCGAGCTGAAAAGCTTGCAGGTCGCTAGCATGCAGGGCAAGCCCTCATGCAAGCGGGCTGCAAGCGCTGCCCTTGGCAGTGCTAGCTGGTTGCAAGCGCACAAGCACTTCCCTTCGCAGCGCTTGCTTGGGCTTACATCAGCAAACCCATGCTTGCGGTTGATGAGGTAAGCTCGCTAGGGCTTCCTTCATGAAACCCGCGGGTCAGCTCATGGGTTACCGTGCCCACATGACTGACCTGCTTACATCCCATGCAGAGTTATAGTAGGAGTCTAACACTCCCCCCTTTTCCCTATAAATAGGCTTTCAAAGCCTCATTATTTTATACACACACCAAAAAGCTTTGATCTTGTTTTCTCTATGATTTCTACTCTCCTCTTCTTTTGTTATGCGAGATCCTTCATGAGTTTTTCCAAACAAATTGAAGAGTTCTTTTAGAAGGCTCATAGTTTAAGTGAGCTTTCTTTTTCGGATTTTTGGGTTAAATTAGAAGTAGTCTAGCAACTGCTATTTATCGACGGGTTCTACCTCTTCGAGGTTTTGGTCGGTGAAGATCTATGTGGATCATGACATAGAGTCTCTCCTAGTTTGGAAGCTTATACTATCAAGAATTTCTCCAAAGGGAACTGTGAGCACGGGATTTTGTACCAGCTCGCGTGTTCAATGATGACGGCATTTCGGGAAATTTATCCTCGAATCACACAATTTTCGACCATCCGACGATCTTCATATGGGAATCCTCCTCGGACGTTTTAAATTATTTAACTAAATAAAAATATATTTATACATAAATATGTATATATATATATAAAAATACCAAAATTAAATAAAATAATAATAATAAAATAATAAATAAAAAAAATTCAAATAAAAAAATAAAAAAATCCCGCGCGGAGGCAACCTCGCGCAAGGCTGCGCATGGTAGCCCGCGCGAGGCAGCCCGCGAAGGTTAACCAACCCTCGCGGGGCCTCCCCGCGAGGGGGTTAGGCAACCCTCGCGGGGCCTCCCCGCGAGGGGGTTAAGCAACCCTCGCGGGGATTCCCGCAAGGGGGTTAGGCAACCCTCGCGGGGCCTCCCCGCGAGGGTCCTTGCCTACCCTCGCGGGGTCCCCCCGCGAGGGGGTTAGGCAACCCTCG
>CATIWQ010382020.1:0-18187 GCA_949673415.1 Euphorbia schlechtendalii
CATATACATACATACATATATATATATATATATATATATATATATATACACACACATATACATATATACATATACATATATACATACATACGTATATATACATATATACATGTATATATATATGTGTGTATGTATGCATATGTGTGAGTGTTTATATATATATATTCACACGCATATCATATTTTCTATGCAGTTGTTCGAAAGCTTAAGTAATTCATCCCTTCAATTTAATATCAAGTGCCCATAAAGTTTGTAGCACTCACCAGTTAAGAGATAACATAGCTAGCGGCGGAACCAAGATCTTATAAGAGAGGTCGGATTTTATAGAGATAATTTCTTAGAAAAATTCTTTTTTCTCCTCTTGCATTTCACCGCTATAAAGATGACGTAGATACAAACATTATATGCAGGGCATATTGAATTCGAAATGTTGTCAATGAAAGAATCACATGACAAAAAATCAAATAAGACTTCATTATTAATAACTTTTCATATCCATACCCCAAATTATATAAACCCTTATGTTTGTTGAAAAAATTGTATTAGTTTATTTCATAAGAAACACTTTAATGTTAAAGAGTTTTATGTATATATATTTACTACCATCTATTCTGTTTTAATAATGGAAAGATGTAGCTTTAATTTATTGAAATAAATTAGTTTATGTTTATATTCTAACTTATTGATTTGTGATTATTTGTATCCTCACTTCTCGGTGTTATTTTTCTGGATATATAAATCATCTCAACCTTTTAAGGTCAATAAGTGATTCGATCATGTGGGAAATTAACAAAGTATCTCTCAACAACAGTGCCTAGTACAGTTCCACTTATCAAGTATTTAAGTTTTTTTAACTTGATATATATTTTCTACCATATTTCTATATTACGTTTATTGATTAAATTTATTGTTTTTTGTTGAAGGAATAGATTGAAAAGCTCGATAAAACGGACGTTTCAACGAAGTTGACACCTTAGTATTTTAGAAATACAAACAAAGATCAAAGATATTGATATTCATTTTAATTTTGTCATTGTATTTCAACAAAGTTCTCCTTTTTCATCATTGTATATAGTCGCGAATTCTCTTCTCAAAATTTGAAAATTTCCCTCAATTACAACTTTACTGGCGGAGCAGATGCTAGTAAGCAGTCGCCACCCTCCACTCTGCCACTAACTATGGCCTATATGATAATATATTTTAAATATATGACTAATACAACAAAAAGATATTAATGTATATATTTTATGATTTGCATCTAATTGTTCCCTTATAAATACCCTCTTTCCATTTTATAAGAAATACTCAAGAGCTTTTTGAAGTATTAAGGTACGTGTATAAACATCCAATCTCTTCTCTTCCCTTCTCTTATGTTCATTATCTTTTATCTTTTCTACTTCATTAATTTCCATGTATAAGATCCCTCAATATAAATGGATCCGTTCAACTCCTGTTATCTTCCAATCTGCGTACATTAGCTTGCGATTGAATTCTCCAAATCTCTAGGAAGACTTTACATCTTTATATTATTTTATTCATTGATAATGCTTTATTTATTAATTTTGAAGGTTTTTTTATCAAAGAATTAGAAGATGAAAATCAGTATTAAGGAGAGAAGCATTGTAAGGCCAGCTAAAGATACTCCACAAAGGAATTTATGGATTTCAGACTTAGATATTATAGTGTCACAAAATCATATTCCACTCGTGAATTTCTTCAAAAATAACAAAAATAGTTCAAATTTCTTTGACACTAAAGTGCTTAAAGATGCCCTAAGTGAAGTTCTAGTGGCTTTCTACCCGTTAGCTGGGAGATTAAGCAGAGATGAAAATGGTAGAACGCAAATAAACTGTAACGGAAAAGGAGCTTTGTTCATTGAAGCTGAATCGACTTCCGTTATTGATGATTTCGGTGACTTCACTCCATCTTCTGATACTTTCCAACTTGTTCCTTCTTTCAATTCCTTTTCGGATATCCCGTTATTTGGTGCTCAGGTATTACTTTAACCATCTTCTTATGATCAATTTTTATATTCATTCGTTATTTGATCTCACATAAACTTTATTATCAATCAACTAATATTATCAAGAACAATTGATCAAAGGCAAGTTGTAAAACTAATGGGAGTTCGTAGGCTTTTAATAATTAATATGTAAAATTACAACTAGATCAATCTCACATTTCATTCATATGTTAAACAAATTTTAGTTTAAGTTCATTATTTCAAATTAATGAATGGAGTATTATTTATTATAGATTAACCAAAATTTGTTTTATTTTCCAAAGAAACAAACAAATATATTTAAATTTTTACTTCTCCCACTATTAAGAATTCGAGTTGACAATTAACATTTTATTATTTCCTATAAAATGAAAGTCAAACCAAATGTGGAAATATAAATATAACTAATATCCAGATGGCAGTATTAAATCTCTTTATAGTAAAAAAATTAAATTAAATATGTTATTATTAATTTCTCTTATTGGATCACGTGAGCAGGTACAAGTGGGTCATGAGTAGTAAAATGACCCCAAAAAAGTTGAACGAAATATATTTACGGGCAGAATTTTGTTTCTAAAAATTTTTTTTGATGGTAATAATTTGATGAAAATTTTTGTTGCTAAAAGTGATTCAATTATCTGCATTAGTTGGCGACAAATATTTTTATTAGTAATTATAAATACACATTTCAAGATAGAGGTGGAAAATCATAATTTCGAAACTTAATCTCTTTAAAGATTCATATTCTTAAAAATTTATGATCGTTACATAAATCTAATGAATTTGCAAGAGAATAGCGATAGAATTTCTGTTGCAATTGTAAATTTACAAAGAAAACTTGTCATTTTATTTCTTATTACATATATTGTTATTCTTTTAAAGTCAATTTTTACACTTGATAACGATAACTCGACTCCTCCACTGATTGATCAAAATTTTCATTTTTATGCTTGATTTCGCTACAGTTGACCCGTTTTAGATGCGGAAGTGTTTGCATTGGAGTTTGTTTTTATCATACAGTCACAGACGGCATCTCAACTGTCCATTTCATCAATTCATGGTCAGAAGTTGCTCGTGGTTTATCAATTTCAATCACGCCGTTCATTGATAGGACACCACTTAAAGCTCAAGTTCCGCCTACTCCCACCTTTCATCATATCGAGTATGATCCTCGTCCCACATTGATGAACTCCTCTATTCAAACTCATGATTCCAAAATGACACCTTCAACTACAACTAAAACATTCAAGATCACACTTGATCATATTTCTGCTTTAAAATCCAAGTTCAAGAATGGAGTTAATTACACCAGTCATGAAATCTTATCAGCGCACATTTGGTATTGTGTCTGCAAGGCACGTGGCTTATCAAACGATCAAGCAACGAATCTTTATTTCCCGACAAACGGGCGGTTTCGATTGGTTCCTCCATTAACATCAGGGTTTTTGGGTAATGTACAATTTTCAACTGCAGTTATTTGCTCGGTGGGCGAAATTCAATCGAGGCCATTAGAGGAGACGGCTGAGAAGATTCGTTTATCTTTGAAAAAAATGGACGACAGATATCTAAGATCGGCACTTGATTACTTGAAAACGCAGCCTGATCTCGCAGTTTTTAGAACTACCAATACATTTTCGTCTCCAAATTTAGATATTGTGAATTGGAGTAAGATGCCATTATATGTTGCTGATTTCGGTTGGGGCAAACCTATTCATATGGGACGAGCAATTGTCACTTTCGAAGGAATGGCTTATATAAGTTCTACTCCGAACAATGACAAGTCTTTAGTGTTAGTTATTTGCCTAGAAAGCGACCACATGGATCGTTTTGCTAGTCTTTTTTATGATTTTACTAGCATTTTTAAAGGACATTCCAACCTCTAGGTCATATGCGAGTTGGGATGTCCGTTCTTAGTCATTGAAATCATCCTTTTCCTTTTCTTTCTAAAGTTTTACTCCATTTGAATTCGATTTCTTATTGTTGCATTTACATTTTTATCCTTTCTATTCAAACACAACAAGCAGGCGTATTTTCTCAAGACAACAACCTTTAGTCATGCACGGTCCATGAAATTATAAATTAAATAGAAAGGATAATGAAGATGGTGCAATTGTTATCTTTGCTACTATTTTATTGTTTTTGCTTTTAATTTGTAGTTCTTACTTTGTTTGTAAAATTTGTTGTGAGGCAATAACTTGGATTTAGATAAAGATATTTTTCTTAGTTCTTAAAACATTTAATGGAATAATTAATATATGCTTCATCTAAAAAAATTACTGTAATTGAATGATTTCTTCTTGTAATTTCTTGAATTATTATTTGTTTTTTTAAAAAAAAACTCCAGAGCAACGATGTGTCCTTCCATTGAAAAAATTTTGGGGCGGTTGAAAATTTCGGGGCATGCATCCCAATTAGGTTGATGCATTTGCTTGCCTACAAAACACTCACCCCTCTTTTCATTATAAATATTAAAAATTGTTCCTCCAATGGAGAAACAATTATGTACAATCTAGCAATAGGTTTGGATGATTGAAAACATCACTCATACCAAACGGCATATGTGAGCGGACGACACGGAGCGGTGGGCCGAGGGCGCGCTGAATGAAAGGCGCGGTCCACCGGAGCGTTTGGAAAAATAATGTGCCGGGTCGGGGACCCGGGAAAATGGTTTTGAAGAGAGGGCGAAAACATTATTCAAATCGGTTCGAACCTGAATCCACAGTCTCTTAGTATGGAGTCTCTACCTGGAATAACTCTTTCCAGGAATTAGAGTCCCGTGAGGCTTAACGTCCGAGGGACGGCCCAACAATACTTAGAGATTCGGGTTCCGGATAATTTGCTTATTTCTTATTGGATCACATTAAATTACATCTACAGAAAACCGTATTTCTAAGTTATGAATATTCGCACTTAAGTCATTTTGAGGTTGAAATGCATGTTTTAACGCACATGCAAAAAGCGATAAATCCATACATCAAGCATTAAGTAAATGCAAGAAGTAAATGCGAAAAAGTAAAGATTAAAGGTTACATAACCTTGGGGGAAGCAACCACCCGCCTAATCTATGAATTACAATTTTCGTAAAAATATATACAATACCCGAAGGAAAATAAATCCTAGGCATACATCTAACCTGCATCCATAAAGGTTAGCACGAGGTATAACACATATGTTCGATTTGATTTTTAGTAAGGCTCGTGTGGCCTAATTAAAACATAGACGGTTTAAAGTTGTTGAAATAAAAATTGTTCATTTTTATTTACACATATGTTGGTCGATTTTATTAGTGAAAATGACCGCATGTGAATTTTGTCGGGTTGGGTATCCGAGAATGGGGTTCTCTTCTTGAGGGTAACCTAAATCAACATTTAGAAACGTAAATCTAGGCTGAACATGCATAACATAGCCATGGTTTGGGTTAACAACGATAGCGACGTCATTCATATCATTACCGACTTCCTTGTGAAGGGCGATAAGGATAAGAATGGCCCGAAACTCTTCCGTTGCTACTCCAGACCCTTAATTAACAAATTAATACATTAATAAATCATAAATAAATCTTAGTAATTTCAATTTAGAGGTTTTTTACCCCCAATGATGCATTTACAAGTTCAGAGGGGTCTCAACGGGTCGTTCCGGGCTTTAAATGATTCAAAACGGAGCAAAACTGAGCAAAACTGGGTTCTACCAAAGGCAACATCGGTACCTTCGAGCAATGAAACAATGCATGTTCCATGGATTCAAAACCACCAAAAAAGGACATCGCTCATTTTCCACGCATCCTCTACGGAAAAAGGAAAGCTTTCGAAGGTAATCTCCCATACCAAATGAGCCACCCGAAGAACTTAATCTTCGGCATAAGACACGACTTCCAAATGATATCAAAATTTAACCCAACATCACATAGAACTGAACTATATGCCCAAGTGCAAAAGCTGCATGCCGTAAACTCCTGAGATCCGCCATCACTCCACACAAACATGTCAGCATCCTTTGAAAAGAATAATACCCACGAAAGTTTTCCATCCACTTCACCTGCAACATCTACAAATATATTTGGATTAGATTGCATAATCCAACCCCTAAGTTGCATGCACCTCTCACTGCTAGACGCTCTTAAATTTCGTCTCCAAAATAGTCTCGAAAATGGGGCTGAACTAAAAATAAAAATGCAACCCTCCACCATGCTACAAGCCTTGCGGTTACTCAGCAAAAAAGGCCGCAAAAGGCATCCCTAGAGGTACATTCGAGGTCCAATTATCATTCCAAAAGGAGCCACCCATCCCATTTCGCACCATCATAGCTTTGAAAACATTCCAAAAACTAGAACTAGACACACAACAAGAGATCATCCCTTTTCAAACATGAGAGAGTCCACTCATTTTGCCACTCTCCAAATCTTCTCACAAAACTAAATTATACCTCTTTACACATAAATCATGCCACAATGTTACCTTATCTTCGACTCTAATCTTCCACACCCACTTTAACAAGAGACTACAATTAATGACCTTAAAGTCCTGTATGTAAAGACCTCCATCACTCTTATGTAGTGAAACTGTATCCCACCCAATTTTACAAATGGCCCTAGCTATTGCATCCTCTTTCCAAAGAAAATTCATCATGACATTTACAGTCAATGGAAGCTTATAGAGCGAAAGTAAGTAAATGGGAAGCGAAGCAAGCACTGACTTAATTAAAACAACTCTCTCATTATATGACAAGCATTGACCTTTCCACCTTTGAAGTTGATTTTGAAACTTTGCAATGAGCGGGTTCCAACTCGATATAGGAAGAGGCTTAAAGCTCAAGGGGGCACCAAGGTAAACAATCAGAAATTTTTCCACCTTGCAACTAAGTAAATAGGCACAAGTAATCACTTGAGACTCTTCTACATTGACCCATAATATCGAACTTTTGTGAAAATTTATGCTCAATCCCAACATAAATTCAAAGCAACTTAAAATCCTCATCACAAACGTCATTATAATCTCGTTTACAGGAATGAAGCACAGTGTGTCATCCGCAAACTGAAGTAAGGACACATCATTCGAGGAACAGTTAATGCGAAATCCCGGCAACAAACCCAACCGAACACTTGTGTCGAACAATTATTTCAACCCTTCTATAGGCAACACAAAAATAAAAGACAAAATGAGATCACCTTGTTTCATCCCTATTCTAATCCGAATTAGTTCACATGGTAATCCATTTATCAAAATCGACGTAACTGAATTCTCCCTACACTCGGACATCCATTTAATCCATCTATTGGCAAAACCCATCCTATGTAAGGCCGCATCAATAAAATTCCAAGAGATGCAATCATACGACTTTCTGAAATCAAGTTTACAAGAAAAACACAATTGTCTACATAAATAAATAGAATGAATTATCTCCGTCGCAATGAAAGAGCACTCATAAATACTCATACCTTTGACAAATGCAAATTAGTTTTCCGCAAATTATTCCAGGAGGGATGGTTTTAGTCGGGC
Organism: Euphorbia schlechtendalii; assembly: GCA_949673415.1. NCBI lineage: Eukaryota > Viridiplantae > Streptophyta > Magnoliopsida > Malpighiales > Euphorbiaceae > Euphorbia > Euphorbia schlechtendalii. The sequence continues at coordinate 7,498 of CATIWQ010382020.1, forward strand.
TGGAAAGACTTTAGAGACTATTTTATAAATACCATGCACAAGAGAAATCGGTCTAAAGTTGCTCAAAGTCCATGATCCCGGAACCTTCGGTATAAGAACAGTAAATAACCTCTTGATTGAATTAGGCAACCTCCCCATCGCATATAACCGATCAAACTCCTCCATAACACACGGCTTTAACTCGGTCCAAAATCGTTTATAGAAAAAGAAATAAACAATGTATATATAATCCCTTAAGATTGCATGAAGAAATCGAGATTTTTTTATGTATGGAGGATATCAATCTCTATGGGACAAACATCTCAGTTAGGCTAACACTATCGAAATCAAAAGAAAATAAAGTAAAATATTTATTATTTCAATATTGAATGTCAATCATTTTATTTTTCTTATTTACAAAATATTATTGAAAACAAGATGATTGATATTCAATCAATAAATCAACCAAGCCTAAAATAATAATAAATAGAAACCAAGCCTAAACTAATAAATAGTGCTCTGAGAAACTTTTCAATAATGTACGTTTGCACTGCAATATCTTGCTCAGCTTGCGAAATCCACTGAGGCCATTCGAGGAGATTGTGAAGAAGATTTATTATTTTTTGAAGTAAAAGGACAGTAAATATTTATGATCTGGTATTGATTACTTGAAAACGTAACCTAGTCTCTCAGCTTTTAGAACTAGTAATACATTTCAATCTCCGAATTTGGACATTGTGAATTGGACTAAGTTGTCATTCTACAATGCTGGCTGGGGCGAATATATTTATAAGCATATGTGGCATAGCGAAAGCAATAACTAATCTGCCACAACTGAATTAGGTAACCTGAAACAAATATCCGAACTGGTGTATGCCATTGTCAGGTTGAAAAGGAAACAGTTTTTTATTGTGGTTGTGGTATTGGTTTCGGTTTCGAAGAATATAGGAGAGGTTGCAGTTAGCTTTGGATTGAATGAAGAGAGCGCCTTGGTCGTGGCAGTCTGAGTAGGAGTAGTTGTTAATGCGGCCCGCGAAATTGTAGAATATGGTTTAAGCATTGGATAAAGAGTGTTTCAAAATGTTACATATTTGTTGGTTGGAAATGGAGTTGGATTTTTTTATGAAAGAGAACAAATGGCATTGAAATAGGGAATTGATTTTGATCAATGAAAGAGAATTTGAGTTTATTGAGATGGGGTGGTGTAGGAGAAGATGGTTTGATTAATTCTTTGAAAATTAGGTCAACTTCAATCTCCATTTTAGCATATCTAAACAAAGAAACAAACAAGAAAGATAAAGATTAATGAGCAAATTAAAGAGAGGTCTTGGGGATGGGAGAGAAGAGAATAAGTAAGATATACATGGATATAAACTAAATTGTCATTTAGAAAGGGATAGTGAATTATTTGTGTACATAAAAGGAAAAGAAAGTTATGACCATCAAATTTATTTAATTTCAGTTCATAAAAGAAAGAAAGAAGTGAATTATGATATGAGCAAGTGAGCTGTATAAATATTATGTTTATAACGTGTTAACGTGATTCATCTTACATTCAGTGAATCTCGTCAAATCGAAAATGGAATGAGATTATGATGTTGAATTTCAACATTAGAGTAGTGATGTTCCCTCACATGGATTAAAAAATAATTTTTGTATCAAAAAGGAAACATTCAATTTAGGTATTCATTCACTTTGTTGATGGATGGAGATGATGAAAGGAATATCACTCTAATGTTTTTTTGAGGAAAAACTTGATTGTATTAATTCAAAGAAAATGGACAACACAAAATGGTGGTGCAGACATCCAAACCCCATTACCTCATCAAGATGAGCTAACTGCGCTAAAGGATATATGTGCTAGTTCATTAGCAATTCTAGGAACTAGACTAAACACACATGACGTAAAAGAATGTTTTAACGTCTTACAATCTAAAACATAAGATGAAAAGTAAGAATAACCATCATCTGGACTAATAAGAACATCATGTAACACACTACTATCCACTTCAATAACAATATGAGTGAACCTACATCTTTGAGTCATGATAACGCATCTCGAACTGATAGAGCTTCCGCTTTAAGGATGGAAACTTGAGATTGCAAAACGCCTGACTTGGTATAAAAAAAATAGCCACCAGCATTATGAACCACTAACCTGAAAAACTCATGATCCCCATCTTGAAAAATAGCCACGTCCGAGTTACACTTCACAATAGGAACATGTGACAGTTCCCAAGTGATCGACGTTAGACCATGCTGCTGCAAAACTGGTGCAATAGGCACCGTTGAACCAGCCTGAGAGGATGCCACCGCCGCCCTCCACTGCTCCATTGATGATCGAGCAAGTCGGAAGATGGTCTACGGCTAAGAAAACACTCCTTGCCAAACTAACTTGTTTCTCGCGTACCATATACCCCACATTAGATAGGTAACCTGCTAAATAAAGTCAATCAGCTTATACATGAACCAATTATCTAGAAGGACATCGATAGTTTGGTTTAAAGAGCATCAAACAAAGACCAAACACATCGAGCAAAAGAACACTCAAACAAAGCATGAATAATAAGCTCTTATTCAAGGAAACACATGAGACACACCGCATCCTCCACAACATGTCCCTCTAATAAGCTAACCTTAACAGGTAAAACATCCATAATAACTTACCACATAATAACTTTCAAATTTAAGGGGGAAACTCACATTCCAAAACTTACTCCACCAAAATTGAGAATATGTAGAGAATTATTACATCCATAAGAAAGTTGTCTATATGCATTCTTTAGTCGCTTCCTTCCAATGACCAATAAGGCATATCCCTAGTAGAAAGCTGAGACAAAGGGGTTTGGAGGACCAGCTGCAATTCCTCCTCCTCGAGAGCCATATGAAGCCTGTTTATATTCCACCCATCATTATGAATTAACCAAGAAACTTTACGCCCCCACAGGTTCATATTTTCCTTCCCTGTAAGTATTTTCCTTTCCATAGTATTAACTCAAGTCTCATCACAAATACTAATAAGTTGTCCATCCCCTACCCGCCATCTTACATGACCTCTGAAAAAATGCATCGTTGAAAAAATACTCCTCTAAACATAATTTGATCTCGAAAACAATTGTGCATCAAGCACAATGCTAGTCTTAAAATATCGGGATTTGAAAATTCAACACATTAATGAGTCTGGAAATAATAAAAACTCCACAATTGCTTTGCCAAAAGTGTCGTACTAAAATCATAAAGGTTTCGAAACCCCGTACCCCCATGTTCCTTAGGATGACAAAGTAATTCTCATCTGTGCCAATGAATTCTTCTACGACCTTCATTATGAAAACCCACCAAAAAGAATTAAGCATAGTATGGTATAGTATGAATCGCATCACATAGACTGGTGGGAACTCTGAATAATGACATCAGATATGAAGGGATAGATTGAATGACAGATTTAATGAGAACTTCCTACCCCCCCCCCCCCCCCACACTCAAGAACTTAGAGTTCCATGAATTGATCCTCTTCCAAATTCGATCCCTAATAAAACCAAAACATGTTTAAGGCCTTGTTCTCTTCAACTTCTGAAAGCTGAACTGAACTAAATTTAACTTAACTGAATTGAACTTATTTCAGTGTAAATATATAACTACACATAGTTGAACTTAATTTAACTGAACTAAACTTAATTGAACTGCAATTGAAGAGAACATGGCCTAATTTCAACATTAGAGGATCACATCAGAATAGAAAAAAGATATGTCACATATTTTTTGTTATGGTGTATTAGTAGCGCCTATAATATGACAAATACATAAGAAAGGAATGTATGGAGAATCATTTTTGTTATGCTATTTTCTCTAATTTAGATATAATTTGAGCTTACTCTTAAGTTTTGCACAATTTTTATTAAAGTACATTTCATTGTAATAACCGTACAATTTCTTAATAGATGCTTGGTTTGGCTAAGTAATGTGTTAACCTGATCTCGAACTCGAGTTGAACTATATAAAATTGACATTTGATTAAACGTTGATCGAGTAGAGCTCATACTGTTCGCAAACTAACCTGAATCCTTTATAACTTCAGGTATTATCAATGAAAATTAATTACTATATATATTTATACATTAAAGTTAATTTAATAAAAATTAATTTAAATATTAATACTTTATGAAGCTCTTCAAATCCTTAAAAAGGAACAGTTACCAAATCCCAACCTAAAAAATATGAGACATATCTTTACAAATCTTTTTATGCATGCATCACAATCATCTTCAAAGAAAGTCTTTTTCTATTGTATGAGTACAATAATTAGTTAAATTTTTAATGAGAATAACAATTAGTTTAATTATTTAAATGAACTAATTATTTCCTCCACAAACAATGACATGAATTGTCCTTCCCCATCTACAACTCATCTCCATTTGACACTCCATTTAAAAATTAAAGCAAATATTTCAACTTCAGTTCAAAAAATCAGGACAAATATAACTTTTGGAGTTGTGTCTTACAATACAAGTTACCTATCTAATCTTTGTATTACACATTATTGATGCAGTTTCTAAATTACGTATGCACGTAGCTAAACCAAAATAATTAAGGGCAGACACGATTACGTAGCTGATAGAAAAAGATGAGTAACATGTATATTAAAGGAAACCAAATGGACATTTGACATTTTGCAAATAAAATGGACTTATAGACCTTATGTTCTCTTGCAATTCCGTCGTCACCAAATGTCGTTGCAAAACAGAATATTTCCACCAAATTTGAGCAGTCAATGACTTTCACAGGTTGCTTTTCCGAAAAGCTTCATTTTCAAGCTTTTGTTGTAAGTAGCAGAGTGGATTTTAAAAAAGCAAGTCAGATAGTTCCTAATTATATAGTATGAAGGATCAAAATATATTGTTCAAAGCTAAAATATGTAATTTTATTAAAAGTTTGTGAGAACAATTTATTGGAACAGTAACTTAAAAAGCAATACCTAACAAGCCCTGTGAAATTCAACATGACCTTCCCATTAAAGAAGTCTGTATATTTCTCAAAACAGGATGTGAAATCCTAGATTTGATACCTGTTTAAAAAATTCATGTCAAATCTAAAAATTTATTTAATTGAGTTTGATTTTCAAAAAATACTATACATTAAAATTGAACCAAACCTAAAAAAAAATTGAATTTTATAATACTCCTAAACTGAATATCATATTGAATTTCCAAGTGAACTATATATAGAAAGAAAGTAAATAAATTTAGATCCAAAATAGAAAATTCCCATTAACACAAAGTAATTGAAAAAAAAACAAAATATTTATACAATAACATATATTAATATCATCATTCGGACCTCATCTTATTGAGTTGGTTCAAAGCCGGTTGCAGAATATTGAAAAGCACCCAACCCAATGCCGGAGTTATTACAAACAACAGCAATTGTCCCCTGTTATCATTCACCGCCTCCGCCGCCACCTTCGCAATTTCACCCGCCGATGCCTCCGGCGCCGACATTAGCCCTGACGCCGCCAACCCAGTTAGCCCTAACCCGATCAAAATCCCCCTTGTTTCCCTCATCCGATTCACTTGATTCAGTGCCGGCTGCAAGATGTTGAACAGAACCCAGCCGATTGCGGGAACTAAAGGAAGTAATAGCGCGATTCCTCTGTTGTCTCCTTCTGCTATCTCTGCGATTTGTTGTGCTGCGAAGGCTGGATCCGATGCCGTTAAGGTAGAAAAGAAAGCTCCGGCTATGGCAGTGCCCGTAAAAACTGGGTCTTTTATGGTCAATCCTTTGGGTAAGCTTTTTTTTGGGAGAAGGGAAATGGGTTTTGAGGGTATTGATGGTTTCGTGTTCTTGTTTGAAGTGATGGCTAAGCATTTGGCGTTTAGGATAGCCGATGTAGCCATTGTTGCTGCCATTGATACTGATGCAGGTAAGGTGTTTGATGTTTTGCCTCAACGAGAGAAATTGGTTGTGATTTAGATTTTTTGATGTGCAATGAATAGATAGATAATGGATAGAAGAATGAGGGCCAATGGGACCTTTTTTTCTAGATTCTTCTCTTATCCATTGGATTGAAATTGTGAGATATCGACCTCACATTATGTCACTCTCTTATCATTTGACTCCTGTTATTCAACCAAATGGTTTATAGTTAGCTAACACATCATATTTGTGGGAATTAAGTCACTAATGTTTCTCACTATCCTTGTTTACAAATATGTTTAATTTTTTAAAGAATTTTATAATGTTTGAGTCAAACAGGAAAGTAAAGTTTTCTGTGCCCGCCATTGTTTCAAAATCAATGGTTTTGATGTCTATTATTCAAAAATCATTAATTTCAAAGTAAGGGTTGGGATGATTTAAACATTTCTTCCTATTCTTTTATCTTATATCCAGCTTAGGAATAAAGTAGTTCACGTGTATTTGCAGTTAGCATTTGTTTGGTGTGTCCGTTGTGATTGATGTTAGATGTTAATAAAATTTTGTTTTAAAAACAGCGAAAAACGGTCGTAATGAAATTACTACTCAATTTGGGAAAAGTTAAATGCATGTTTCTTAAAATTAGCTCATAAACTTAATACACGAACGAGTAAAGTGACATATAAAGAGGATGGGTGTTATAGTGTATAAAATTAAATTGATGCCTATTTGCTTTACTTGTTAAGTGTTTATAAACAAGTTTAATCGAAATATTTAAGCCTCGTCTGGTTGGAGAAATTACTATTCCATGGAATGAAAGAAAAATGAATAAAAATGTTAAAATTGTTAAGTATTGTCCTAAAATTCATAATCGGAAAGGATAGCTACATGCTGAAAATAGAATTTGACCACACCTTCCGGGAGTGGTTGACATGGTAAATATGATAAAATGGGTCAAAAAATTTAAACAATTCTTTATTAGAGGTCATGCAGTAGTTAACATTGTGTTTTATTTTTGATCGTATCTACTTTATATGGAAAAATGTTTTCACATATTTTATAGGAAATAGACGTAAAGAACCGGGAAGCAACTTCAAACTCGTACAATAATGTGAGTCTAGTTTCATGCAATACGGCTCAAGCCCAACAATAAAAGCCCATATTATAAAAGCCCATATTACTGACTTCTATGTTTTGTTTGTTTCCAGTTCTTACTTGAAACAAAAGTGACTTCCATTTTTCAGCCCAAACTTTTATCCGCATGTGCAATTCTTACATACAATACAATAGAGATTTTCTTTCCAAAATATTCTATTGTTTTTAGGGTTTATTTCTTTTGCCGTATTTTTTTAAAGGATTTAGATTTGTAAATCTATAATTTTGTAAAATTCAAAAAAAAGAATTTTTTTTCTTCTGTTACATGAAAAGAATAAACATTTTTTCCTTTGACCATTTTTTAAGTTGATTTTGTCAATCATTGTAACTACCTTTGCTCTTATTTAATTTGAATTTCTCAACTTCAAATGTCCATATCTCACAAACCTTTGATTTTTTCGAATCTACGCTTTGAAATATTTTGTTCTTCTTAATTTTATCTTTAAAATGACATACACTTTGAAAAAATAAATAAATGTTTCATAATCTTATACGGTGTATAATTGTTGTATGATGTCCTTTTTTACTGCTTTGTCATGAAGGCGTATACATGGTATAAAATTGTATAATGTATTTATATAGTCTTTTTTCTCCTTTATGTTTATAATAATATTGATTTTCCCATAAAAATCATGTTATGAAGACCTTAAATTTTATATGAAAGCTCTTATACATGGTATAATAGTGGTTGTGTTTACAAAAAAACTCACTTTCTAGTGAAAAAATAATTTATCGAAGTCGTATGTATAGTATTATAGTTGTATAATCCCCAATTTTATTGCTTTTTTCATAAAAACGTTATGCAGTGTATAAGAGTGATATAATGTACTTTATATAGTCTTTTTTAAAGTACATTATACCACTTTTATACACGTATAACGCCTTCATGAAAAATTATTTTTTTATTGTACAGCTATTATACTATGCATAAGATTGTGATAAATTTTTTTCTTTTTTGAAAGATTCAAAGTGTATGTCATTTTAAAGATAAAATTAAAACGAATGAAATATTTCAAAGCGTCGATCAAAAAAATCGACAGTTTGTGAGATATGGATGTTTAAAGTTGCAAATTCAAATTAAATAGGAGAGAGCAGGTGGTTGCACAAAAAAAAGGTAAAAACAAAAAAAATCTAATAAAATGACAAGTTAATATTAATTCCTCCGTGTTGTAAAAATAATTAAATATAAGACCTTGTTTGTTTACAGGAAAATATTTTACAGTAAAATAATTTTACGAATTTTTAGGTGTTTGTTCAATATGAAAATAAGTCAAGTAAATCATTTTATCAGGCAACAAAAAATTCTTTTGAAAAACAGGGAAAATGTTTCACTTACAAAACAGGGAAAACATTTTCCCTGTTTTTTTAACGTTACTTCTTATCACAATGTTGTTGCTCTCAACCGAGCGCTACCTTTTCTTCTGTCATTGCCTTCAATTTTGCTTTTCAATTATGACTTCATTATCTTTCAATTTGATGTTGATAAATATTGTGGATTTTACCTCTTTATTTGGGGTGAGTTTATATATGTATATAAATTTGCTTCTCTGAAATACTGAGAAATTAACTTGGGGCTTTCTTATTAGGTCATCAATTTATGAATTTTCACTATCCCCAAAGCCTTCGATTTTAGCTCACCAATTTGTGAAATGTTTACATGATTCTTTTAGAATTATGTTTTAGTTATTGCTAAATTATTTTTAGCGTAATTAGGATCTTTACAGGTCCTAGAGGGGAAGCGAATTAGAAACATGAGTAAGGGAAGTCCAGTTACAGTAATAAAATTATAAGGACATTGGATTCGATTGCCAAGAGCTAAATAGCAAATGAAATAGGATGCTTCAATACAAAACACTTGAATGAAATCTGAGAATACCAATGTATATTATCAAGAATAAAACAGGATTATCAGGTGGTAATAATTATTTTATACTACTTAAAGTTGTATTGGGAAAATATTTTCCTGTGTCGTAACCAAACATCGGAATGCATTTTGCAGTGTTATAATCAAATAAAGAAAAAATATTTTATTTTTCTACAACATTTTCCTTTTCGCAATATTTTCCCTTGCACAATATTTTCCTGTAAACAAATGACTTAACTCTATCGAATATATGATTTAATTATCCTTATTTTTAAACCGTGAAAGTAGTTATATATATTACAATATTCCATTAAGTTGGTAAATGGCATAATAGCTAATAGGCAGGGGCACGATGGGGCACCACCGGTCACACCAGAAAGTTATTTTATTATATAGAGTAATATATGCCTATATATAAATATATATATATAGACATAATTCTTTCTAAACTAATATACATAATTATTTTAATATTATTCTTTTTTTGCTTCTTTTAATAATTTTTAGCTTCTTCTTTTATAGTGTTGTTTTTAATTTTATTGCTTCTTTTATTTTCTACGTTCTTTATTTCTTTATGCATGGCTTCCCTTATATATTTTATCTAGTTTTTTTCATATTAATATTTCTATCATCAATAAAAACGCTTCTTAATATTTTTAGTTTTGTTTTTCTATACTTCTTTCAATTTTTTTTTCTTTTCATAAATAACAATTTTTTTTTGGAAATATATCAAATTATAAATAATTGTTGATTCATTTTATTAGTAATTGTTGATTATTTTATAAAACTTCATATATACATGTGTGTTAATAACATTCAATACATTAGCAATTGAATTTGTATCATTTACTGTATTGAGTCGGTTGAATTTTTTTATATATAATTGTACCTTACTGAGTTGCTTTCATTATCAATAATGAGAGTATAACAGACTTCAAATGAAATGCATGCAAGTGAATCAATGTAAAACTTAGCTTGACATTATAATCTTCATAAATTGCTCCTAAAAAATATCGTTACTTCGTTTTTATACGTCTATTTTGTGATTATTTTGCTTACGAAGTTATTTTCAGTAAAGAAACATATTTTGAGCCTAAGATAGAAACTCAAACTAGCTTTTAATAATTATTATTTTTTCTGCACCTTAGTCTACTAAAGCGTCAACAATTCAACTAACTTTATCAACAAAACCAACTTATAGTATTACATATGCTCTTTTACGGAGGCTGAGATTATTTGTCCAACTTATAATAATTTTTGTAACTAAATTTAATATATTTCTTACATTTATAAATAAAAAGATTTTATATGAAATTGTTTTTCAATTATCTATTTGATTCATCGAAACTTTCTTTTTTATTATATCCCAATCCGACTCTAGCCATACACTTATCTATAGTGAGAAGCTTTTAATGAGTATGAAAGTTTTTGTATACTTTTTTTGTACTAGAAAATTTAAGTTGTATTTAATTTAGTTGTGAACCTTAATTATTAGGAAAATAAAACAAATTCAATGATACATTTAGGGGGTGTTTCTCCAAACTTGTTACTTGTGACTTACAACTTAGAAGTGTTTTTTTAACTTTTAAGGAGTTTAAAAATAAGTAGTTAAGTGTTTTTGTAAAACGATTTTTAAGCCATTAAAAGTGTTTCTCAAAATTGAATTCTAAGTCACTTTTAAGTTGTTGAATCTTGAAAAGACTATAAAGTATATGTTTTATGAAAGGGCATTAGGTTTTGAATATAGTATAGGGGTAATATTGTAATTTGTTTGGTCAAAAAGTA
>CATIWQ010382067.1:0-25583 GCA_949673415.1 Euphorbia schlechtendalii
ATCAAGACACTCAAAACAACTGAGACAAAATTCCAGCGAAAAGTAACAAAACAGAGTTAGATTAAGTAATCACAGGGAATAACGCATAGAACTCAGATTTTGATAAACAAATAGGCACAACTTTAAGAACAAAAAAATTGATAGCTGATTTAACATCAAAAGCTCAAGAAATATATAAAATCCAGAGGAAATGTAACAAACAAACTCAGAACGATTATAGATCTAAAACTTCAAGAAATCACAGGAGCGAAAAACGCTCTGATACCACATGTTGAGATTTATTCCCGAAACTACTGATTTTACAATTTATCAAATACATAATATAAACATTCAATCATCAGAAAATGTAAAGAACACAGAATTTTTACTTGGTTCCCCCGAGTGGACTTATAAACATAGGTCACTCTTTTGAAGGGTAATCCAAGGGTAAGGTTTTTCGGCAATCTTATTAATCGGTAAAGATACAGCAAGAATAGGAGATTCGGGAGAGTAATCAATCCTTAGAACAAGCAAATCAGTAAAAGAAACTAGCTACCGAGCTTAACAAAGGAAACAAGATACAACACCGAAAAACTAGATCGGAAAAGATCTAAACAAGTAAAACGAAAAACCCTAAACCAACAAACTAACCGAAATAGAATCACCTACACGCTCTCCAACCTTCTTCTCCCTTTTATACTCAAATCCCGTAACCACCTTCTAACAAACTAGTAACAAACTTATAACCGAATCACCCACTTGCAGCTCTCACGTGCCAAAGAAGCTTCAAGACTAATCGAGCACATGGCAAAGTGGGTTGCAAAAATGGTAGAGGAGAGTATCAGAGAACAAAGAAGAGGAGCATAAGAGAATAGGCACGCAGAGGAACAAAGGGAGAGGCTGCCTTTTGGAGAGCAGATCATTAGGCTTTTATAGTTAGGTTAAAGAGGAAACCGGGTTTGGGCTTTAGAGTAAAAGGGAACATGGGCCAATATGGGCTATAATCAAGATAAAGCTGAAGCCAACAATGTTTAGGCTCAACAATAACTAAACATAAATCCCAATACAATCTATCCCGTGTATCATTTATACCCTGAATTGGTTGAGTCATTCTTTTATTACCGTCTTTTACCTGTTTACTTGGTTTTAATTCTCAAAATCAACAAAAATTCATCATGGTAATATAATTAGTCATTCTGTCAAGAATTACTAGTTTAAAAATATTCCACGTAAAATATGATCGTAGTTTGCTACTAATTATAGTTCTTTCTACACGCAGAAATTATATTTGATGATCTCAGTATGGACGAACCATATCCCTTGCACTCAGTCTGAGCCGGCATGAACGGACCATGCCAACCACCAATAAATCCCCAATTAATCAACAAAAATTGCAAAACAATGTTATAGATATAGTAAAAGATTAAAAAAAAAAAAACAGAACTTAAATGCAAGTTAGGCGGTATTTGGTATGGGTCCATTGGTGTTCATATAAATTAAGAAGCGGGACTAAGAAATCCAAACAGAACCTTAAAGATTTCAAGTCCCAATATGTTGTGGTAATATACAACACATAGAAAGTGTGCACTTTATGACACATCTTACAATGAATGGGTCCCACTTCATTTAACTCTTCCTCTCCTAATTAATTTTGTGGGTTAAAGTGTAAATATTTCAAAAACTCTCTCTTTCTGAATTGCATTATTTATTTTGATATGATTATTAAAAAATATAGTAACCTTAAAAAACAAATAATGTAATCGATCATTTTGTAAAATTTTTTTTGTGAATTCTTTAAAATTGATGATTGTGATTTTAAAAATTAGTAAAAAAATTATTTTTAATTTTTAAATTACATCATGAAAAAGAGCATTTTTGTTCATTTTGAATTGAAATTTTGTAATTTAGTTGACAAAAATACAATACATTTTAATAATAAATTTTAGAACTTTTTTAACTAACACAAAAACTATTTTTAATATAATGTGATGATAAATTTTAAAAATCATAATAAATGAAAAATTTTCTAAAATTAGTCAAAATTTGATGTATAATTTTAAATAATATGGTTAAATTATAAAAATGTTGAATTGATTGAAATACCTTTTGTAACATTTTCATTTCTAATAAAAAATATTTTTTCCTCTTTTTTCTAACTTTTGAAATTACAAGCACCTTTTTGCAAAAAAAAAAAAATTCACAAAGATTATTTTACAAAAAAATCAAACCACAAGCCATATTTTTTATCCAAAAATATAAGTAACAACCAAAATTAGCAACTGTTTATAACAATAACTAGTTAAACAACTTAAATTCCATTTTCCAAAAATTATGTACTTCTATATAATTTTTATTTGTACTTGTTAAAATCCAAAGCAATTCAGAAGTATTACATGTTTAAGATTTGAAAAAAAGTGGGGGTTTTTTTTATATACTAAATACAAAGGTTCAACTAAATCTATATTGATGAATAATATAAAGTTCATAATAAGCTAAAATCTATATTGATGAATAATATAAAGTTCATAATAAGCTAAAAGTAAAACGACAAAAGAAAAATAATGTAATACAAATAAAATGGTCAACTATACAAGGAAATAATTGTGGTTGTTGTTTTTTTGGAAGAAAATGAATAAAAGTAAAAAAAACAAAAATAGTACTACAATTTAATATTTTTTAAATAGTTACAGAGAAATTCATTTTTTGTTCACCACAAACCACATCGTTTTTTTGTGTAAAAAAGCAATTCAGAATTCTTTCAATAATTGCATTTTAAGTTTTTAACAGGATATAATAAATGTTTAATTTCCACTAATATACGACATGTTTAGCTATACATAGGATATAAAAGTATCACTAACAGTAAACAAATGCACTATTTTCACTAACAAAATGCAATAACAAAAAAGTAAAATTGAAGTAATGAGACTCTAAATTACAGAAATATGTTTCTAATTTCTCAAAAAAATTACAGAATTTAAAACTTACCTTAATCCCTATGCCTAATATTTAAACTATATTAATGTCTTATTAAATTACTTCCTACGATTATGATTTCCTAATGAGTGGTTTCAATATATTTAATCATCGTTTTAGCTTTCTAACCAGTTTTTCACACTTAATTTACAGTAAAGCTTCAAACTTTACCAAAAGTACATATAAAAAATAAAGTAATCTCCTGAAAATCTTAACCAGAAGCTGAAAAGAAAACTAATAAAGACAAATGCCATTAAACATGAGCTTTCTCTCTCCATCACAGCTCACTCATAGAAAAGACCCAGCTCTTTTCAACTACCCAGTTTTTCTTTTTCTTCATTTTATCTTTTCTTGCTTTACTTTCTGCAACTTTTCATTTCCATTTTTCTGTGTTGAATCTTCGGTCCTTTTCTTCTAGTTTTTGCAATTTTTGTTATCATAGAAGTAACCAAACATGGGTCCATTGTTGTTTCTCTGTCAGCTGTCTTTTTTGATAGGTAAGTTTGCAACACTGTAATTTTCTACATTTGATTGTCGTTTCTTCTGTTTTTACTACCCTTTGCTTCAGTGTTGGTTGTTTTCACTTCTTTTGTTGGGGGGTTTTGTTGATAATGTTGTTTGCTACATTTGCTGGAAATTTTAGGGTTTTGCTGAATGAATTTAGAATCTCTTGGGAAAAGGCTTGATTCAACTTGTAACTCAAAATGTTTGGTTTCTCTGGTAGACGTATGAAGCTTGGCAGGTCAGTTCAGCTCAGTTCTCTCATCTTATAATTTTGTTTTTTGTTTTTGTGTTTTTGTTGTTGGATTAATGGGTTTGAATTTGTGTATTCAGAGTGAAGAAAGTTCAGCTTTCAGAATCTTCACTTGTTGCTAGAAGTCCTGCTAGACCTCAGAAAAGGTCCAGCAATGCTAATGTAAGGCTTTTATTTGTTTACTTTGTAGATTATCCCAAATGAAGCTATTAGCAGTGTGATTAAATCTTAATCTTTGTGATTTATGTTTAGAATGAAGGTGTTGCTGCTGCTAATACACATTCTGGTGAGCCTGATTTTCATTGTTCATCTGCTGAGATAAATAATAGTTCCACTTCTGTGAACTCTGAGAATTGGATGGTTTTATCCATATCTGGAGATAAACCCGCACCGCGTTTCAATGTGAGACTTTGTTAGCCTTTTTATTTTCTCCTGATTAAGTTCTTATGCAAATGTACCGTCGAAAAGTGACTTTACTTTATTTGGTTGGTTAGCATGCTTCAACTGTCATTGGTAACAAGATGATTGTGGTTGGTGGTGAATCTGGAAATGGATTATTAGATGATGTTCAGGTAAACAAATCTTACTTGTAATTTGCATTTGGAAATTTACTTGTTCACTTAGTTTCTTGAATGTTTCCTCTTTTCTTTGCAGGTGCTTAATTTTGACCAATTTACATGGACAACAATTTCATCGAAGCTTTACTTGTCGCCAAGCAGCATGCCACTGAAGATTCCTGCTTGCAAGGGCCACTGTCTGGTATTCTCTCATATCTTCATTTTCTTCAATTTTTCTCTGGAATTTGTGCTGTATATTATTAAATGTAGTATCTTTTTGCGATTCGTGATACATTTTGGCACATCTTATATATGCTCAAATTTTATGCAAGGAGATGAACAAAGTTATAAACTTTTAGTGGCAGGGTGAAAATACAAAGTGCGGTTTTCGCATTAGTGAAACCTATTTGTAATTTATGAGGTGGTCTTTACTTATGGTATACATGTCAGTTAAGTTATTACTGCTATGGCTATAGGTCTCATGGGGAAAGAAGGCACTTCTAATTGGAGGAAAAACAGATCCCGCAACTGATAGAATTTCAGGTTAGAATTTAGATATAAGTGTTTTGTCACACTTACATTTTGTTTACTTGGCTCTATTTGATAATGCTGACTCTTTTTTCTTGTTTTCAAAGTGTGGGCGTTCGATGTGGAAACAGAATGCTGGTCTCTTTTGGAAGCAAAGGGAGATGTGCCGGTAATATATTACTGATATTGCATTCTCTTTTATTCAAATATATAAGATCTAATGAGAAATTATTCATCCGTTACAGGTTGCTCGCAGTGGTCATACAGTGGTCAGAGCAAGCTCTGTCTTAATCTTGTTTGGAGGCGAAGATGCTAAAAGGAAAAAGTTAAACGATTTGCATATGTTCGATCTCAAGTCATTAACATGGCTGCCTTTGAATTGCACGTGAGTTTATTTTTTCATGTGCCGAATTCTCGTCTACTTTTTGACTATTTGCTTCGATTTTTTAACTTAGCTTTGATTTGTCTATGCAGTGGGACCGGACCATCTCCAAGAACCAATCACGTGGCTGCTCTATATGATGATAAAATGCTTCTTATATTCGGAGGGGCTTCAAAGTCCCGGACTTTGAATGATTTGTATTCACTAGACTTCGAAACGGTGCTTAATCCCATTCTTAGTTCGCCATGTTTATCAACTTTTTGTACCAATCAATGTCAACTTCATGAAAGCAGTTATGTTTTTTTTTTGTTTTATGTTTCGGTAGATGGTATGGTCAAGGATAAAGATACGGGGCTTTCATCCATCTCCTAGGGCCGGTAGCTGCGGAGTTTTATGTGGAACTAAATGGTACATAGCCGGGGGTGGCAGCAGGAAAAAACGTACGGAATTTATGCTTTGAATTTTTTTTCGTGGCGCGATATATCATGCTGAGAAGCTTTTCTTGTTATGTTTACAGGACACTCGGAAACTCTGATTTTCGATATTCTGAAAGTGGAGTGGTCCATGGCCTTCGCATCATCCCCGTCTTCTGTAGCCAGCAACAAGGTGAGGATTGTTGGTTGACTTGTTCTAAATGCCGTTTTCTTAGGGCTTGTTTGGGATTGTTTTCCCAGTTGTCTCGAAAAGCTTTAAACGAAAGATTTTGACTCTATATACCAAATTATTAGGATCTGTTTGCTATTGATTTCCCGAAGGTCAAAATCCGTGCTTTATATGAAAAGCTTGAAAATGGAGCTTTTTATGACAACAGCCTGGGAAAGCAATCCCAAACTTGCCCTTAGCGTTTTATCATGAATATACGTCTGAAATTTGTGCTTCAACAACAGGGATTTAGCCTGGTGCTTGTCCAGCACAAAGAGAAGGACTTTCTTGTTGCATTTGGAGGATCGAAAAAAGAGTCATCAAATCAGGTTTAAAAACTGAAACCACATTTACAATATATGCAAAGAAGTGGTATTTTTTTTTACTCCTAATGTTGTATTACAGGTAGAGGTGATAAGCATGGATAAGAACGAATCCTTGATGAGTAGGCAATCTGCTGCTGGTAAAGTTTCGGGACACGTGTCATCTGGAAAGTGCTCATTGACAGCTGCAGTTGCTGCACAACTTAACAGCGGCTCTTCTCAACACTCGGTTGATTCCTTTGCAAGGCAAAACTTGGCATCTACAGCCGAGCATCATGGTTCTGGTCGAAGATCGTTGTCTGAAACACTTGTCGATCCGAATATTAGGTCTGGTAATGTCTCTCTACGAAAGCAATTTCACGAGGAAGAGCACAATATGGCGAAAAACACGCAAGATGGAACCTTTTCATCAGTAAGTCATAAAATCGACATAGCATTGTTGTAGATGCTCATGTTCGTTATAAATAAATGCCCTTTTTTTATTTCAGGCAACAGAACACCGAACAAACCATACCGATATGTCATTTCAGAACATGTCGATAGGTAAAATAATAGCTGAAGACACAGCTTATGCATTTGAATCGGAAAATTCGAACCATTCAGTTGACGGCGAAGATGTAGGAGCCCCGGAAACTGATGGATCGATGGGAGGGCCACAAGGGCCAAATTCTAGTATGTATCAGTTGTTCGAAACAAAAATAGCTGCGCTTGTCAGAAAGAACAGGCTTCTAGAAGGACAACTGGCGACAGCATTGACTAGTCGAGAAGCAGTAGAGAAGAATCTTTCCTCTGTTCTGAAGAGTAAACAAGAGATGGAGAAAAAAATGGCAGACACAATGAAAGAGGTGGAATTGCTTAAAGAGAAACTGGCTAGTGTAGAACTAGCCCAAGAAGAGGCTAACAGCTTATCGAACATGGTCCATTCTGACAATGTAAGGCTCGAGCATGACGTGGCGTTCCTTAAGGCGGTTTTAGACGACACACAGAAGGTAATTCACATCGTTCAAGGAAATATCAAATCTTTTTTGTTTTTTAACTGACGCGATATCTTATGTAGGAACTGCACTCTACAAGGGGAGTTCTCACTGGGGAAAGGGCTAGAGCATTCCAACTACAGGTACTGTAATCATAGTAGTCAAGGCGCTGAGCACGCTCAAGATGCAAGGCTGCGCCTTGGGCTTTTTGGCCGCCTTGGGGCGCTCTAGGCGCAAAAATTAGCCTAAAACCCCCTAAAGGTGCAAGGGCTCGCCCGTGAGCCTAGGCGCACCTTTGACTACTATGATTGTAATGGCTTGATTTTCTTGATCGATAAGCTTTTTTCAAAAACCTGCTGCCCTCCTGAACTTTTAAAATGATCTCGTAACTGTCTAAACTTTAAAAAAGTGCACTTGAATGTCACGTGCCAGCTTCTGATTGGAGAGAGTCATAAAAATTATATCTTTGAAAAGTCAAATCAATCAGAAATTGACATATGACGTTCAGGGAGTTGGAGTTTATGGGATATCATAACAGGTTTTCAGGGACAGCTTGGGATTAATCAGGCCTAATCAATAATAGTCACTAAACTATTTTTCTTTGCAGGTTGAAGTTTTTCATCTCAAACAAAGACTGCAATCACTGGAAAATCGGGTTCCAGCGCCAAGAAAGCAATTCAATGTTTAGCCAAGGGAAAGAGAACAAGAATAGTAATTGTGAACCATCTGTTTTGTTCATTCTGATAAAAGCAATGAAAATGTAAAAATGTTAAATGTAATCGAGTTTGCTAGATTTTGTGTATACAAGTGAAGTCTTTATGATTACACCTTGTTTGTTCAGTGAATGAATATATCTTTAGTATTATCTAGACTTCGATGAATCAAAACAATCCGAAGAACAAACAGGTGTCGAAACGAATAGATTTATTCGCATAGATAGGCTAAGCAACAAGTTTTGTCTAATTTACAACATCAATGATCAACATAATCAAATCATATTTCCAGGCTTTACTCATAAAAGCTCAGCCTCTTCTTGATCAGCATCAGCATCATCTACCTCGTTTTCTTCATCTTCTTCAGGTGCATCTGGATCCACCCCCTACAACAAAAGCGAACAATCAGAGAAGATATTCCAGCATTTTAAATCAGCATTTTAAAAAACGCTAGGCAAGATGCATCCACCCCCTACAACAAAAGCGAACAATCAGAGAAGATATTCCAGCATTTTAAATCAGCATTTTAAAAAACGCTAGGCAAGAGCTAAGCGCAGGCAGGGCTTGGGTGGGGCCTAGGAGGAATTTACAAATAAGTAGTGGCAGGCCATCAAAAAGTTTTTGTTGAGCAATAGATATTCTAATATTTATCATATTCAATTTTCTAAAGCAAAATGTATTGTTTAAACATATTTTGATACAAGAAAGTAAAACTTTTTTGATAAATACATCAAGTTCTTAAAAATCTTGTCTAGGCGCCGATCTTTAAAACATAGCCTTCGAAAATTTATTTTTTATTACTAAAAAATCACCGCCTAAAGCCGCCTTGCCCGCCTAGTCGGTCAATTTGCTTAGAACCGCCTAACTAGGGAAAAGAGCAACGGTGTTCTTAAAAATCTCGTCTATGCATCGATTTTTAAAACAGACTTTGAAAATTTATTTTTTATTACTAAAAAACCACCGCCTAGAGCCACCTTGCCCGCCCAGTCAGTCAATCCGCTTAGAACCGCCTGACTAGGGAAAATCGAGACCGATTTTTAAAACACTACTTTAAATGCAACAAAGTTAAAGCATGAAAGGAAAGTAGAAACCTTCATTTGTTTTTCCAAGCGTTCAAGACCCTTCTTTGCGCCTTCATTCTCTGGGTTCATTCTGCAATATGAGTAATTCAAATCCGCTCCATTATTGGCATTCAAAGAACACAGCAGCAAGTACTTAGGCAACAGGACTAACCTCAATGCAGCCTGAAAATGTGACAATGCTTCCTGAAGCATATTTGTGGCCGCAAATACTTGAGCCAACTTGACATGAAGAGAATCGTCAGCCCAGTCCTTGAGATATCGCTCAAGCAGAGACACGGCATCGCCATTTCGGCCCTCGATTACATGTAGCTCGGCCAAGGCTAAAGCAGAACCTAGATAACCAGGTTCCAGCCTTAATGCTGACTCATAAAACTTCTTTGCCTGTTTCCAGTTGAAATCAAGATTGACATTTTCATAATCAATAATTTTGCTCTTTTTTTGGCAGTGACACCTAGAAAATGGGTATGCCACAAGGGCAAAATAGGCCAAAATAGTGTTATGGATTTATTACCTTCTCTCTGCCACCAGGGTTTATAGCATGTACATCGCCGACTAATTTTAGAGCCTTTGCAGACTGAGGCATAGCCTTCATTGCCTCTCGCGAAGCGTACAATGCTTCCTTAATTTTCGAAAACGCCAAATAGGATTGAACAAGACCTGAAATAGTAACAAAGCCATCATTTCACCAACTGTAACCATGTTAAGCAGTTTATTTAATGGAAGCTTTATCTCATTATCAGGTCTATTCATGGCACCTTGATATGAACGAAGATCAGGTCTTAATTCTTGAGCGCCCCTGAAAGCAATTACTGCAGCCTCTGGCCGCTTCAGTGACAAAAGCAGATTACCCTGAATGTAGAAAAAAATGAGTTCTTCGTGAATTAGGATCGTAGGTAAGCTCAATTTTAAACAATGGATTAATCACTTCCATACCTTCATAATATATCCTGGAATGTGTCTCTCATCAATGCGGATACTCTGATACCAAAATATTTGGTTTTGTGAGATTCTAAAGATTTAAGGCTTAATGCATTAGTAGCTACCCGAACTTGTCCCAAAAAATCTATTACCCCCTGAACTTTCAAAAGGACCCCGTAGCTCTCTCAACTTTCAAAAAGTACACTTTGATCCATAAACACGACGTGTCACTTCTGATTAGAGAGAGGATTTTAGAAAAGTACATCTTTAAAAAGTCGAACAAACTAGACACTGGCACATGGTGTTCGGAGGGCAAAGTGGTGCACTTTTTAAAAGTTTAGGAAGTTACGAGGTCACTATGAAAGTTAAAGAGGGAAGTAGGTTTTTTGGGACAATAATTACCGATGCATTGAGCCAAAATTTAAAGAACATGATTGATGATTATATAAATAACAATCTAACCTTCTCAGCATAAGACAGTGCTCCTCTTTCATCTTTCTTTTCCCACAGGACAGACAAGGCCACGAAAACTTCTGGCCTTGTAGGATCGATGCTCAGCAAATCATGAACCAACTTATTAAGCTTCGAGTAATCAGACTTTGTTTTTAAAAGCATTGCATACTCATCCATATAAGTCACAACATATGGATCAAGTGATCGAATCTGAATAAGCAATACTGTAATGTTAATATGGTTGCATGCAGAAACACTATTTAGAAGAACAATATAAGAGGCAAGAGTTCTAAACTTCTAATACCTTTTCAAAATTCATTAAAGCATCATCATTCTTCCCAATGATTGCTTCAACCTTAAAAGTAATAATTATTTCATAAGCAGAAGAAAAAAGCATAAATCTTTAATCACCTTGCAGGCATAATACTATTAACAATTCTGACCTTTGCGATTTCCAGTAATACATGTATATTATTTGGAAAACGCTGCAAAAGTTCTCCAAAGAGTTCCAAACCACCTGCGAAGAGGACAGAGACAATTTATGTTAGAAGATTTTAAAAATTTAGAATACAGCCTGCAGAGTTTTATTGCATAAACATCATGCTATTTGTGATATGACAATGTTTTGCATCCCTTGGGCATATCATCTTGAATGTGGATAAATGGCAAGCAGAAATTATGAACTCAACATAAGAAATGTGCGCTAAAAAGACAGAGGCAAAGGTCCAAACCCATCTTTCCTGTTTTAGAATAACAAACACATATCAATTTTGAATTGAAACGGAATTCACCTTTGTAATCATTTGAAGCAATGCAACATTGTGCCTCAACATAACGCTGCAAACAAATAGCAACTATTAGGAAGTCAGTCCAGTCTAAATAACTTAGACGCAGTCAGATGCTTGCATTTCTTTTTCTCACGCTTTGAAAAATTGTTGAAATATTTAATACTAAGACGTATCCTTGAATTACTCTGAAAACAAAATTCTCTTTGAGAAACAATCAAGGTAGAACAGAAGTGCAAATCTACAAGTAATCTATAATGAAGATCAGAATATGTCGATTGTTTACGCACTTGAAGCCAACGACTAGAGTCCACATGATCAAATGGGGCCCTCCCATTTTTATTTGAAGCCTACAAAATCACAAGAGAGAATTATTCAAAACCAGAAGCAAATGGGGTAAAATTCAAAATCCACAAAGTCATGAAAACCAAACTACATCTATTTGTTCACACTTTATAAACACTTCCGCTGAACATTCTACTATTAACATTGGGATGATTTCCGTACCAGTGGAAAAAGCCACTGCTTTTTTGCACTATAATAAAGATGAGCTTTCAGAAGCAATCAACTTTTTATTTTCTACAATTCAAAAGGAAAACAAGCTTCCATCTCCAATAATAATAAAATATTAAACATCATTAATTTCATGAAAAACCACAGAGCCATCTATTCTTTCACTCTTTTTTAATACTGAAGCTCTAATAAGTCAAGTTGAATAGAATTTAAATTTCCATGTACTCATCACTAATCAGCCTAGCCTCAGTCCTCCACCTAATGACTCTCCCAAACGAAGCATAGTTGAAGTTTATTCCTCTAGACCAACTTAGTTAAACTGTTACCATATTATATAAGCTACATATTGGCGTTCTTCGACATATGATAAAAAAACTATGCTAAAAGAGATGCGTGATCACGGCTTAAAAGTTCCAACAATAAACCTGTAAAAAAGTTGAAATGATATCCTTGGCAGAGACTCCCAGTTCAGCTAAAGCTATTATAGCCTCCATAACATAAGGGCAATGCCTGCAGAAATATGAGGGTGACGAAGATTACAAAATATGAGTGTGAATTTATTTCTTCACACGTGAAAAGTATAGGTGGTGAAGCTTGCATTCGGAGATAAATGTGTATGTTTACAAGTGTACATTATGCTGATGAAAAATAAAATAAATTTTCTTATTTTGTTAGCATCTTAATAAAAGGAACCATCACAAAGCAACCAATGTAATAGGTGCCTATCTCAAGTACTAAACCAGTGAGTAAAATATAATTTGAAATTTTTTAAAATTAAAAAACAAGGAAGGCCATTACTTATAACAAGTCCATTGTGTGTGAGAGAGAAAGACAGAGAAGAGAGGGGCAACTACAATGAGATTACGCGGCAAACCTTAAACACTCTTTGAAACAAGCTACAGCAAAGCGAATATGCTTAGAGTTTCGATATAGCTTTGCCATCAATAAGCACATCTGCAAAGTTCTTGCTTTGCTAGGAATTGCCTCTATCTGCAAATGGAATTCGATGGGTAAAACAATGGGAGAGTTGCTACTAGAAACAAATTGGTAAATACATGCAAATTGAAGGTAAAGAAGAAAAACAAGTAGTAAGCAAAACCTCAGCAAGAGCTGCTCTAGTTTCATTAAGGGCAGAATGACAAGATGCAATCTTGAACTTCACCTGCCACAATAAAAAAATCAACATTAACGATTCAATTTCACTGTCAAAACGGTCTATTAGTATAAACAAATAAAGACACAAGTAGAAAAATGTAGCTACCTCATTTTCATTAATTGGTGAAATGTTAAAAGAATTTGGAGGAGAAGACCTGTTGGATAATGAACTTCTGGAGGATGTTGAATTTTGTTTGGGAATAATCTTATAGTACTGCAAAGCTTGCTTGTACGTTTGCTGCCAGCAAAAGCAACAAAATTCAAATACCCACATTCTTCCGTAAAAGAAGTTACCCACTACTTAAAAAGGAACTAAAAAATGGGCAAACTCACAATTGCTCTACGAAACTCCTTCTCTCGATACAATGCATCTCCGAGAAAAATCTACGAAATGCAACAAAGATCAACACTTGAATAAAAAAGGGGATAAATTCATTCATAAAACAACAAGTACCAAATTTTCGGCCTTGAGATGAGGGGTTGGCTCTGGATTAGTTGAAGAAGACGAGACAAGAAAGGAACCCTGTTCAGAAGCGCACAAGCAAAATCAGATGGAGCAATTGAGATTGAGATGAACCGGAAGAGTAAAAAGTATTAACAGAAAAGGTACAAGAATTTGAGCAGAAGAGAATAGTTCGTTATCGAGAAGAGTAGTGAATTGGTCTCTAGGGATTTCCATGTTTGCAGAAGAGTGGAAGACAGTGAAAGAGTGAAATTGAGATACTAGCTTCTTGAAATCTCTTGCGAATGAAATTGATATCGAACAGCTTCAGAGTTTGAAATCAATGGTGTAGTAGACTATAGAAGGAGGCGAAGGTGAATCTCCCGGCGCCGGCGGTATCACTCTCCGGTTGTTGTCAAGTGTTTGAAATCTGTTCTCCCTTCCAAATTCAAATATTCGCCCTCTTTGAAATACTGTAATTCATAAATATATATTTTTTTTGCTAAGTAATTTATAAATAAAAGTTTGAATAACAGTGTGAAAACTAAAAACTTGCTTAGTTGAATATAATAGGTTTTCTGACGGGCCACACATTTCCAAGTTCAGACACCTATAAACTTGTTATTTTGAAAAAATTAGTAGACTAGACAATAACTAAATAAAACAAAACAATAACATTTACAAAAATATATTTAATTCTTACATCTAATTATATTTTTATTTGTATTCTATAATGTAATGTATAAGTCATTGCAGTTTTGTTTAAAATTTTGTTAGCAGACTAGAATATAGGAATTTAATTAGTAAATATTATATATAAATATATGATGACCGTAATTCATCATCCACCTGGATTCAAATAGTTTTACAGAAACCAAATCCAATCCACAAAATTTCGGACTTTAACAAATTTGGGCTCAGTTTAGATTCAATAAAAAATTGAATATCCAAATCCAGCTGGTAAGAACATATATGAACTAGACTGAGATAAAAAGTACTACAATCCATGAACAATCTGTTTTGAAATTATTTCAATGAAAAAATCTTGTATACATAAGTTAAAGTTTAATAGTTAATTAAAATCAAGCCTTCAAATAAACTCATTAACTTATATAAATAATATTATAATGTTAAGGATTATATGAGAAAAAATAGGATCTGACATTACATAATGAAAATGAGACAGATTTGTTTAGTTGATATTATTTGTTATTTAATTAGTATGATTGTTGTATTATTAATCATATTCGCTATTAATTTTTGGTTTCTAAACAACAAAATAATTTTAATAGATACAAATAAACACTTGAAATTGTTGAATTATAATAAATAAAATATTTGTCTTCTTAAACTTGTTACATTAAACTAAACATGTTTTATTGCTATAAAAGTATTAGTGAGTTGATTTTAAATTATGAAATGCATTACCTTAGTCTTGCTTTGTTAGGAGGTACTGAATTAAAGTCCAAGGACTAAGATATTGTAATTCTTACATATTAATTTTAAAATATAAATTTTTATCACGAAGTTGTCTCGGATGAATCTCAATTATGAACGATATTTTTGAATTATTTTCACTTTCAATTTAATTATGGATTGTTAGTTTACAGGTGTTTTCAAAAAAAAAAAATGACAGGTCCAAAATTTAAAATTGAATCATAAATATTGGCAAAATGAATGAATTTATACTTAACATTTTATACCTTGTTTTTTTCAATTTCTGAAAATTGAATTGAATTAAATTTAATTGAACATAACTGATTTTAACATAAATTTATAACTAAATATAATCTAACTGAACTTAATTGAACTGAACCTAACTGAACTAAATTGAACTGAACTTATCTTAACTGAATTTGACCGGATAAACGGGGGCTAAATAACTATCTTCCTGCTCATTTATACCGAATAAAATTATATAGACAAAGACCGACCTGAATTTTTCGCGAGAGCCACCGTTCTTTTCCGATGAAGTCATCTTCTTTTCATTCTTCACGAAGTTCAAAAAAGCATTGCCTTAATCGCGAGAGGTTTCTACTGATGGTGATTTCGCCGGCGATCCGAGGGCAGAGCTGTCCAATATGTTTGAAAGATCTCATCGATCACCGCAGAGTTGCAGTGATCACCGATTGCCTCCACAGTTACTGTTTGAGTTGCATTCGAAAATGGAGCGATTTGAAGCGCAAGTGCCCTCTCTGCAACGCGGCATTCGATTCGTTGTTCTACAACATCAGTTTCTCATCCCGGAGCTTTCTCGTGGAGAAATTACCGGCTTTGGAGAAGGGTAAAACCGTCATTAATGAAGATCGATTCAACTCCATAGTTCCTCAAAGGTGAGCTGAGCTCCGAATTTGTGTTTGCTTTCATTATTATTTACCTTCGATTCTCCCAATTTCGCATCGGTTTCAAATTTTAACTGAAAATCGAAAACAGGAGGAGGTCAAGCAGTAGGCAGCTGCCGTGGCGGCGAACATTTGGGCGGCCGGGGTCCGTGTCTTGTCATGTTATTGCCGAAAGGAAGCTTCAATGGCGTGCTAGGTAATTTCATTACTGTTCCGTATCATTATCTTGCCAATTAGAACTAGAATTTGACTTGCTAATAAGTCTTGTTGGTATTATGGCTGCTAATTTTTTTGGTTTTACTTCCATATGCAGCATCTATAAGAGAGGCTTGCAAGCTGTTCCTTTATCTGCCAGGAATTGTGCTGGGCAGGTGATTTGAAATTTGATGTTTAATGCATTTTTACCAGCTCCAAAAGCTAGTCTGAGTTTGAAAGTTTGATGTTCAATGTATTAAATCAATAAATTGTTGTGATTGTGAATATGCATCTCATTGTTGGTATAGAGAATCAATTTACCATATAATTTCTGTTTGTATTCTTTTGAACCTGTAGAATAATAAACAAAGAGTTGGCTATTCGAAAGATAAAGTATTGCAGAGAATGGAACCTTGGATTCGAAGGGAGCTTCAGGCTATACTCGAGGATCCAGATCCATCTGTTATTGTTCATGTGGCTTCCTCTCTTTACATTGCAAGCCTTGAAGGAAATCTTGTTCTTAATACAATGCAGCTTAGTGCGGAGTATAACTTTCTTCGGCCTTTGCAACCTTTTCTGCGTGAACAGACCAACTTGTTTTGGCATGAACTCAGGTAAATGATTTAACTTTTTTAAGCAACTTTATGCACTAAATTTAGGGTTTTGATTTAGCATTTGAATCAACACAACACAACAATAGAAATTTTGATCGATAAAATGTAATGTACTACCTACTTAGGCACGCGATCAACATGCTGAACTTCCACTACACATGTATGATGACATGAAAATTGGAATAGACATTTTTGTATTTATTTAGAAGCAACGAACTTTAGGGCCTGTTTGGTATTACTTTTCAAGTTGTTGTCCCAATAAGTTGCTCTCACAAACATTTTATAGAACTACATATTTTGGCTTTGGTTTTGAACAGCACATTTTGGTCCTTCCTACTATTTAATACTGTTTGACTTGTTTTTTTTCCAAAATCAATTCTACTGCTTACAAGAAAAGCTTGAAAATGGAACTTTTTTCAGAAAAGGACAACCAAACTGGCCCTTAACATATCGCTGCTTATGAATCATGGTTGTTTTTTATTCATGGGAAATGGACTAAGAAGAATGTGTTGTTTAGTTGTTTTGCAGAAACCTCTCTCAACATGGAAACGTACGATGCAGTGGTTACTTACATGCAGCAGTCCGTGTGAACCTATTCCAGCTGGGACTAAGAATCATTTTTACAAGGAAATTGCAGCCACGTGTTTTGAATTTAAGGAAGATGAGATTATAGAGTTGCTTTTAGCATTAGTGGCTGGTTGATCTTAAAATTCTCAGGACTGGCAACTCCCAGTGAGAATGCAGCACTTTCGCAAGTTCTGAATGGTGTTGGGTGGCTACCTTGGGGAAGATAATCCACAAGCCGTTTCATCATCCACTTGCGCACCTATTGACAGAACCAACGTTCTGATTGGACAGGTATTCATGGAATTGGAGGACCTTTAGTGATCAGTTGCAGCTACAGAGCTACCAGTTTATAGGAGGCTGCTGTTTCGTGTTTGCGCCTGTTGCCTTCTTCATTGTTCATAAAAATACCTGCTTAGGCGTTATTTTGATTCTCTCTGCCCGATTTTTCCTGCCTAGGCAGTATGTGCCGTAGGCACCGTTTTGTGCTTTTAAATAAAATTTTATTAATGAAATTTTGTTTTATCATGTAAGCAGTATCTTTTTATCTTTTTCAATTGTTTATATTTCAAATATTTATTACTAATCTTCTTTCATGCTCTAATTCATTCTCACTTCACTAAAAGTCGCCTTGGCACCGACTAGTCCCGCTTAAACTCTGGACGCTCAAACTGCCTGGGTAGTGCTTTTTAAAACATTTATTATTTTCGTGATGGACAAGTATTAATCCATGTTTGTTTCCTAATTCTTAATTATACTAAGGTAAAATATATGACAAGTGGACAAAATTTGACAACTTGTAACTAATATCCTTTAATTTTCAAATGAATCTCTCAGCCTCTTAAAGTAAAGTTGGTACAAGTGAACTTCCAACCCTCTAAATTTGGCACAAGTGAATTTCTAAACCCTTTTAGCTTGACATAAATAAACATTCAAACTCTATCGATTAACACATAAATTTAATCAAATATGTAATTATGAATACACAATTCGTAAACCCACTCAATTTTCATGAACTAACTATTTACAATGATAAACAGGGGTTCAAAAGCTCATTTATACCGAATTGAAGAAGCTTGGCGATTCACTTTATCAAATTTAGGAGGTTTAAAGGTGCATTTGAAAATTTGAAAGTTTAGGAGGGTAATAGGCAAAAGTTGTCTGAGTTTAGGGGGTTATACAAAACATAGTGAGCTGTTCCTATGCATGGCTGAAGCAGCATCTAGTAAAATGGGATTTATACTGAAGATCATGTCACTGACAAACAGGCTTACAACAGGAGATAACCAATTCATTAGAGCATCCTTTCATAATTACAAGATACAACCATATGCCAAATCAATTAATGCACATCATTATTAGAGAGTCTACTATAAGTTAGGAAAACATTTTGCTGAAGTACACAACAATTCAGATTACAAACAAGTACTACTCTTCCTCAGGTTCTTCCTCTTCTTGGAGGAGATTTTCCCTGTTATCATGTGCCCAGAAACCCCGCACATCGATAAGCATACTTGCCACCGTCCCACCCTGCTTACAAGATAGCAGATCAGATAATGTAATCTTGAGAGGATCAGCTGGCTTAACCATATCCCATATTTCATCTCTAACATCCTCTATGCAAAGCTCGTAGTTCCCGCCTTCAATCCATTTCTGGTGCACGTCTCTGTTATACACAAATCAAAACTCGGTGAATTTTTGCTTCTGAGAGAAACAAAATTAACACACTATTACTAGAAATGTCTAGTAAAAATACTTTCTTTGTGTCTCCCTATCTGATACTCCCTCCATCTACTAAATATTATCGTTTTAACTAATTCACGGTTTTTAAGATAACAATTAACCGAATGAGGTGATTTACTAATTTACCCTTTCATAAAAGTCCTACTTTATTTAAAGTTGACTTGTAGGAATGGAAAACTTAGAAAAAAAGCACCTTGGAAATACAAAATGACAATAAAAAAGAGAAATTAAAATCCCTATAAAATGTCAATATTTAGTAGAAGGAGGGAGTATTAACTGTCTCTGATGATTATGAGACTTGCAGAACTAGCTCAAGTTCTACAAGCAGGAAATTACAGAGTTTTTTTCTCTAGGAAGATTCTATCAGGTAGCATCCTAGCTTTCAAATGCTCCCCTTCTTTACTTCCACAGTGCCTATCATTAAATAAATGAAACAAATTTGCTAAAGTTCTAAATTTTGGTCACATCAGCTAATGTTAACTGTTTCTGATGATTTTGACTTGCAGAACTAACTCAAGTTCTACTAGCAAGAAATTACAGAGTTTTCTATAGGAAGATTCTTTCAGGTAGCATCCTAGCTTTCAAAAGCTCCCCCTTCTTTACTTCCATAACGCCCAACATTTCTAAATTAAACGAAACGAAATTGCCGGAGTTCTAAATTTTGGTCAAGTCAGCTACAACAAACAAAACCTTGAATATAAATAAGACAGGCACAACTTTTATGATGCAAAATCATGCCAACCTGAAAAGTGAGTGAATATCAGCGGTTGTTAGAAACCCTCGTCCATTGAGATCGAGACAGCGAAATAGATATGTTAAACCTTCTGGAGTATCCTTATTCTCCAATGCCAGAACAAAGTCAAGAAAACTTTCGAAATCCATTTCCCGAGAATTTCCTCCGCCACTTTTTGCACGCTTGACATGTTCATCAAACACTACAAAGAAAGACAAAAATATAAACTTGAGATTGATCATGTCAAAGAAAAAGATACATAGAAGCAAACAATTTTAGTATTCACTCTCAAAATAAATGGGGTTCAAATCCAATTCAGCGGACTGCCCACGCAACAAGTACGAAGTCTTGAAACCTCTAATGAATTTTTTTCAAAATATGTAATAAGCAAATAACCAATATTTACTATTTACTGTTTGTTATCAACACAAATGGATTTTGAACCAACTTTGGATACTCGAGTGCAGATAATTATTGCATCTTTTACATACTGCCTAAATAACAAATATGGCGTCACGAAACTCAAATGCATCTATTTTGAAAACGACATAGGCATGGTGACATGCTGAAACAACAAACAACGTTTATTCAAGTGAATTATTAAAGAAACCCTATAACCACAATGGAAAAATGAACTCTAGGAGTCCAAGAATTAACATTTTCTCCAAAATATTTACAATCTGAATAAAACTTTATGCACGGTGATCTTGATAAATGGAAGTCAGCTTCCGACAGATGATTTTGAGTCACAATGCGAGGAGGCTTAGATATGTTTTGAAAGAAGCAAAATCACCACCCATGATATATAATCAGTTCTCTGTTCTCAATTTTTATAGCACATGAAAAGAAAAACTTCACTAATTTTTTGTCAGAAAGCATAAATTAATCATGAGCTTCAGATTGTAACCACACCAATCTTAAGTAAATTGAAGAATTGATACTTCCCTTTCATCTTGAAGCAAAAGTCACTTCGTCAACATTATTTCCAAGTCTTAGCACAATCAACACATATCAATAACAGAGATATTTTTCAATAATTTGTAAATCCTACCTCTTTCAATAAAAATTTCTGTGAGCGTCCCATCAGCATATTCTTTAAGTTCTTGCTTGCTCAATGTCCCATTCATGTCTTTATCAAGGGCAAGAAACATATCTACAGGGAAAATGAAGGTAATAAGGACTAGAAGCTTGATTTTAGCATGCATAAAGCCAAATTACTAAGCTAGTTAATTCACTTGCCATATAAAAATAATGCATTTAAGTGAAAGCGAATTACATATTGGACAGGTGGGAATTAAAAAATGTAAAATTAAGGGACAGATAGAGATCAGATATTCATACACCAGCTTAATATATATATAAAATAAAAAAACAATAAACACACTAACCACATATGCGCTGTGCAGAAGTCAGAGAAAACCAATTTTCTGCTTGATCAGTATCAGTGACTTCTTCTTCACTTTCCTAGAAAAAAAAAGCTTCAGGTTACAATCTTTAAGGGAAATTGATTACCATGGCACTTAAATGATTTATAATGAAGCCACTTTCTTTAGGTTTACATCAGCTCAGTCATGATTCATGAAGTTATAAAGCAGAGAGAAATCAAAGTCAGAAAGGGATTTACTGTAAAAAATGTCCCAGAAATGATAGGTAAGTAGGAAACACAAGTGAAAGAACAACTTGCTTGGATTGTTTACGCATAAAAATAAGAATTCAAAACATAATTGAAACAATCTACCTGATGCAATTCCATTAGTTCCTGAAGACAATTACTAAGAAGCACCTTCTTTATGCAAGCCTTCCCTGTAACCAAACCAAACTTAAAGTTTCAACTATCTTTTCCTTGTAGGAGTGAGAAAATTTCAAAAGCGCACCATGATTCGTAACACATCATTCTCATAAAAAAAATGAATATAAATTTGTAACTGGAGTATAAATAACAATTAGTATTCAATAACCAACATCTCACTTTTTCTAACTACAAGTTAGCAATGCAAACCTCGTCTATGAGGATCACAGAAGAAGAAGAATTTGTGAGCAGCTATGCGGCAGTACATTTGTTTAAATTGGGCAGGCATATCTCGAAGTTGTGCTAAATTAGGAATAAGACCCTGTATGTAGGCCTCCATTTCCTGATAAAGAACAAAACAAATATTAAAGAATGAGATGAATGCAATAATCTGACACCAAAGAAAGAAAAGCAGAAAGAAGATCAGATGTACAATTTGAATCTACAAATGCACAAAGATACAATAGGCTCCATACATGAGGCTGAAGGAAACCATCTGAGTCCTCATCAAGTTCACTCATATCTATTCTTGCCTGTGTAAGTGAGACCTAGAAAACCAACAGTAAGCAGCAGTTGTTAGCCATAATGAATTTATACAAATGCGAAGCATTTTTTTATCCATTGACAGCAACACAATAGAATTTGCGAAGAAAATATTAACAAGATTCCAAGAATAACATGATAATCCTGTACTCACTGTGCGCATCACATAAAGGTAGAATGGCAAAATGGCAATTCTTCCAGATTCATCTTTCTCAAACTTCATGAAATTTGATGGACTAAAAAATCGTCGACATTTGGGGCCTATTTGTTCTGTGCATACTGAGGCAATGTGACAAAAGTCTTCATAATTCATCTACAATGTCATGATAACACAAAGATAACACAAAGAAACCAGCATCAATAGACGCTTCAATAACATATATTGAACAGCTTAGTCATATTGTAAACAGTAGCCTCACATGTTTGTCAAGCAGGACTAAGAATGCCTTTATCCATAATGAACAGGATTGTTTCTCAATCAAGTATAACTATAATAACACATGAACATGTGTGCAGTATGTACAAAACAAAAAAAATTGGATTTGAAACTTCATTTTCATTGCAAGTACTTCCAGTCAAGCTCTATACACAACCACAAATTATACTAGTACCAGCTGTGGACCGGTTATACACTAATTGGAGCAATGTATGTATAGGCGTTGAGGCGCACTCAATGCGCAAGGCCATGCCTTGGGCTTTTTAGCCGCCTAGGCACGCCTTAGGGCGCTCTAGGTGCAAAATTTAGCCTAAAACCCCTTAACGCGCAAGGGCTCGCCCAAGAGTCTAGTCACGCCTTTGACCACTATGATGTATACAACACAAAAGAGGGTGACCAACATCTGAGTCTAGTGCTTAAGACTGAACTTGCAACCTCTAGAGGTCCCAAGTTCGAGTCACATCCGGGGTGGGTGGGGTTTTTCATTCTATATAATGTAAGCCCAATTGTGCAAAAATTTTATAAAAAATACAACATAAATCTTTCGAGTGAGACAAATTTGCAAGTCCCAAACAGATAAACAATAATAGTGGGTAGGGTGCAGTTAGCAATAACAACATGAGTTATCAAACAAAAAAATATCTGCAGTAAGAGTATCAGTATCATACTAGGCTTCTTTTTCTATAACCTGAACTCCAAAAACGTATAACAGATAAGTTACGCAATAAGGAAACACATAAACAATGCAACTCTCACACACCTTTTCTGCACCCGTGGCATCATCGATAACACAGTTTTCTCTCAAACAAACCCACATTGCATCCAGATCATCCGCATTGAGCAATAGATCTGATTGCTTCTGCAAAAATGTGCCAACAATTTCAACAAGACAGGTAACAGAACACAAAAGGAAGCAATAAACAACCCTGGCAATAAAAAATTACCTTCAAAAACCGATATTTTGCTAATCTTTGGACCCTGTGGCTGATTGATCCTTCTTCAGGTTTCTAAAATAAAATAATAAAGAAAAGGAAAAGGAAAATGAGTAGTATATTTGAAGAATATACAAAATTCTACCACTTCAAAAAATTCCAATCAGCATATGCATGTGTCTAACAGGCAGCCTTCAAGTTAGGCAAAGCCAACAACTGCTGGTATTACATAATCATTTCAGAATACAAGGAAACAATTGCAGCGCACACCTTTTTGTAAAAACTTGGGATTGTGCCCGCTTCAGCACTTTGTTGTTGCTTCTCTTTGAAAATATCAAGCAAGATCCTTTTAGTCTCCAGCTCTAAAAAAAGGGGGAAATACAACAGTTACACCCTAAGAAATATGTCTTAATTATCTTTTCCAGAAAACAAAAATTCTCAGGCCAAACTACTGGTAAAATGCATTTATTACAGATAATTCTAACAAAACTAGCCGTATTTGAAAAGCAGGATCCAACAACTCTCAAAGCATTACACTTTACCATCACAGGATATCGCGATTGCAACCATAGGTCCGGTCTCTCTCATTAATTACGCTATACATACAATGGAATATAAAAATGGATCGAATTTTAGCAATGACAAGCCAAAATTCGCAACAAATGGTAGTGCTAGACACTGTAATGCAACAAGGAGCTAAATGAGATCAGAGTGAAAGAGAACAAACCCATAAGAGCTTCGGATCCCAATCCGGCACCAGATCCAATATATCGGCGTAGGTTTCGGACCCATAACATGGAAGAAGCCGGCGGGATCTTCCTCTGAGCAGCCTCGTGGCTCTCACCATCGCTGGAGCCACTATACATTAGCAAGTTTATCTAAGCACGTGAATTGAGTGGAAGCGAGAGCATAGAGCTCGATTACGATTCAGAAACAGATATCAAAACCCTCGAATAAGTGGCATTAGAGTGAAAAAACAAAACCCTAGCTCTTTCAATTTTGATCTGTGTGCTTCTGTGAAAAAAAGGGGGACACAGATGAAAAGTAGATTTTGCCCGTAATACATTTTCCTTAAATTGTATATTCGCCCCAATTTTATTTCTGAATTTGAAAATGTACCTCGTTATTGGGAAAAATTTTCTCCAACTTTAATGTATATGGAGAGAAAAGCCATTCGAGTCTAATGTTACGAAAGTGACGTGTACAAGGTTGTAGCAAAAAAAAATTAGTAAGACATTAGTTACCAATACTAAGCTTAGAAAATTAATTGCATTGATAGGGAACTCGAATTTCACTTGTCTCTTACTTTTTTTACTTCATAGGTAATCAAGTCATTGTACACATGGAATTAAAAATTCTAGATCAAATTTGAAGATGATGGCTATTAGATCAAAATCTAGTGACTATGTTAAAAAAATTAGAATGATTAATAAAAGAATATATTTTTAATTTTAGGGTTTTTTATATAAATACCCCATATGAGATATTAATTTCATGCTTGCACCCATGCATTTAATAAAATACCCCAATTAGATAAACTAATTAATAAAATACCCATTTTTCAAATTTATATATCCCCTCTAATTAAATGTCATATCTTCACTAATTAATTAACCCACGATTTGCGCCAAATTTCATATAGAACACAACGAGCTGCAAAATAGGAACAATTCTAAACGATTCCAACCTTCTTTAACCCTCGTCTCTCCATCATTATTTACCTAAGAACAAGTAATCTTGAACTCAATTCCACTAATCTGCAACGAGAAATCTGCAAACGACGGATAAGCTGCAAAATAGGAAAACTTATAATCGGTTCCACCTAGATTCTCCATCAAAATCATCACCCTAACCCCAAAATTGGGAAAAAGGAACCGCAGCAACAACATAAAAGAAGGTGAGAGATTAGAAACCAATCGGAGATTTCTTCTATAAAGTAAGTTTTCTATTTTGAGATTATTTCGAAATTTTATGGTGTACATGGGTTTGAAACTCATTCACTAGATTCCCATTGTTGAATTACACTCTTTAGGGTTTCTTAGGTACTAAATCTCATCAAATGACATTTTTTTGAAAAGTGTATGGTTTATATGGTTGGGATTCCCATTGATTGTGATAAAAATCGAGATTCGGACTATAATTTTGATTCTAAATATGGTTTTTTAGAAAGTGTATAGTTTAAATGGTTGGGGTTCAATTAAAATGTTTAATCAGAATTTGAATCTAGGGTTTATGTAAACGGTTTTTGAAAATGTGTATGGGTTTGGCTACTGTTGTATGGTTGTGTTTGTATAATGTGCACGGTTCATTTTGATAATGTGTATAAGTTGGGCTACTGTTGTATGGTTGTAATTGTATATGTACATGTATTTGTATAGTGTAACACCCCCGGATCGGGAGTGTCACGGTAACAGTAACTATCAGTAACTTATAACAGTAACTTATAAATTCACCATACTTCACATTAATACTTAAACAAATTTACTTCCAATTATTCATTCATATACGAAATCTCC
>CATIWQ010382168.1:0-24844 GCA_949673415.1 Euphorbia schlechtendalii
TAGGTAAATCTTGGGAGTAATATGATCTAAAGAGGAATTCTATGAAAAAAGAGTGATAAAGGTGTAAAAAGATACGTGGAACTTAAATATTTGGCTTAGGATCGAAGCTGTCAAAGATCGGTGAAGTTACAAGGAGAATTCTGAAGAAAAATGCAATTCACGATAGCGACAATCATTCATGATCGCGACTTGTTCTTCTTCAAAATAGAAATTTGCCAATCAAAGATTCATGGTCATAACTTGTATATCTCGGTCACGACTTGGACGGTTTTCTAGTTTGATCTTCTTAACTACCAACCGCCAGACAAGGACGATTAACCGCCATCAACTACCAATGAATAGACACCTATCAGAAATCAACCAATCATGAAAAGGTGCCTATCCATTGTGGATTAGATTGAAGCTTCTCAACCAATCACAATGAAGTGATGCAATCATTCACCAATGGACACGAATCTTTGTATGGATAGACGCAACCCTTCAAACTCTATAAATAGCGCACCAAACATTACAATTTCGTGCAATCAAGTAGAGGGAAAACATTGGAGTGCATGAGAGAGATATAGTGTGTGTATAGATCGAGAATTCGCTACGTTCATAAGTGTTAGCGAGAAAATGTTTAAGTGATTCGAATCCTTGTTTCGACCACTAGATTTCTCTATATTTTTTGAGCGATTGTTGTATAAGTGTACTTGCAAATCACTTATTCTTCAAGATTCATTTGTTTGATATTCGTAAAGAATAACATCCTAGTGGAGGTTCTGTACGGGGTTGAGACCAAATTCAAAGCAGACGCGGGAATTGCAGGAATTAACGTCTCCCATTAAAGAGTGGATACAGTTTGATCAACTTTAGCTTTCACTTGCATTCCTTACAACTTTGCTTTGCTTTCTACTTATACTTTCTATTTCGAAGTTTATGATATGTCTATGTGTCATAATGCGTATTTCGTGTAAAGTCTTTTATATTAATCAAGTTATATGCCTTGGAGTTAATTTTAATAGTAGTTTCAGAGTTAACAATATCGTGTATAATCACTAGATCTGTGATATAATGCTGTTTAGTGAGCCAACATTTTTGGAATGGTAACTTGCTAAATATGGCTATGTGAGAGCGACCCGCACTAAGCATAGTATTGACGTTGTCCAGGTTTATATAATTGTCTTAATTCGTTTGCGCTAGGTTTAAAAAAGTTATTTCATGTGTTATTTTGCAGCGAATAATTGAACATCTGGATATTTTTAACCGAGTCTGTTAGATTAGTTTAGTGAATCGTAACATCTTTGTTGAACTTGCATGTTTTCTCTACTATCCTTATTTCGTAGGAAAAATCTATCTATTTAGATTCTCTAATCTTTCATATTTTTACTCATTCTTCATTCTAACCCTCTTGTCTAAAATATCAAATCTATTTTATTTTCTTTACTCTATCTTCCTTATTGATCTTTAGACTTGGTTCCTTCTCTATGGGTTCGATATCTTTAAAAACTACATAGCAATTGTATACTTGCAGTTATCATCATTTTTCTATTTGATAAGAGGTACTGACAACACCTATACTTTACGTGAACACGTTTTTGGCACCATTAATATATAGCCAAATCTTGTGAACAAATTATTAAACTTATCAGTAGAAAAGTGGTGAACAAGTTCTTGGCTATTCATGGTGACCATCTCATGAGTAAATACCCTGCAAACCCAACAGTCCGAGATGAAGACAACTTACCACCTAACTTCACGATGCCATAGTTTGAGAAGTATGTGGGTTCCGGGGACCCATGTTCTCATTTAGTGCATTACCAAATAGTGATGAGGGCGTTGAGGGTAAGTGAACAGATGATGACTAAGCTTTTCATTATCACCTTGGGTTAACCGATCAACGAATGGTATAATCACCTTTCGCTGAATGTAGCTTACGATTGGAACAGTCTTTCTAAAGCTATGATAAGGTATTATGGTTTCAACACTCATATGCTAACTACAATGCAAAAATTTAGAGGCTATAAGGCAAAAGTAGTATGAAAGCTTCAAATTGTACTATGAGCGTTTTATGGACACATAGTTCAGGCTTCAGGCTTGTTTAACCCTACCAGAAATGATAATCAAACATCTTGATGGCGAACTTCCATCTTACAGAAGCAAGTTTGGTTCTGATATCTTTTCCAACTATTATTTGACAAGGAGTAGAGTATGGAGCATTTCGAATCCATGGAAAAACCTGTGGGGAAACTTGCTAAATGGCTATAGTACGGGAAGATGACTGCGAGATTTTAACATCAGTTATGTAATAAATTATCTTGTAGTAACTTTGCCCATGAGGCCTTTTGAAATTATTGAATAAATTGAACTTTGTTTACTCACTTGATATCCTATTGATTGACATCACGCATTCTCATAAACATACGCATTACATTTTTATCATGTATGACACATCATGTTATGAAATTAATTAGGTATAAATGGATCCCCTACAATTATAATAAGTTCAAATGATTTGACTCTTGAGGGAAAGTGAGATACAAACGCATGTACTTAGACAACGCGTGATAGCATTTGCCTGATCCTATGAAGATGTAAGATCAACAGAAAGACCTCCATAGAATTTTCAATGACTATTAAATCAGTCAAGCAAAAGTCAAAATGATCAAAGCCATAATGGATTGAAAAGTCAACATAGCAAATTGAAGTTAAGTCCCCTAAAATGGTCAAACAACCAGTGCAATGGACTTACATAATGCCAGTGCCAAAGACACAAAGAAGGAGTTAGATCTTTGAGAACGTCAACAACTCCATCACATGGCTCACCAATACTTATGGGTCGATCATTACATTGTTGAACATAAATTGTTCACCCTCGATGGAATCAAGCTACATTTGATACACCCATCGGATCCGAAGCCTTTGATCCTCGACATATCATCCATTCTCAAGGAATTGTTAGTAAGGAGGATAATTGAATTCATAAGAAAACACCGATGATCAAGCACCAATACTCATCATCACATACACCTCAAGCTAGAAATGTAGTAAGAGCACCAACTAATCGATCAGAAATGCTAAACAAGACAACAATTGAAGTCTTGAACATGGATGATAACCAATCTATCAATGAAATCAACCAAGACTGGAACAATCACTATCACGCATAGGTGAAAGAAATAAATCAGTAAAAAGCAGTACCAATAAAAAAAATAAACTTGTAATTAACCCCGTCAGTTAGCACTCTACTAGTTGAGCAAAAATTAGGGCCTCTTTTCAAAATGAGAAAAAGAATAGTCCGCTGAGTTGAAAACTCGAAAAGGGCGACTCAGTCATGTATAACCTAAGTTAACAGTACTAAAATGTTTTGGAAATAAAAAATTTACTAGGATAGTGAAATTAATTGAGTACTAAATATACTCTTAATTAATGAAGCTAACTTGAGTTTGTTTAAGGAAAAACAACTTAGTTTGCCGAGTAATTAATTAAGTTACAGCATAGAGTAGGAAAAGCTGAGTCTGTGCTGAGTACTACATAGTTTAGAAAGATATCAACTCAGCTGTGCTGAGTTAGTTTTTATTAATTAAAAGCTACATTGTTTGACACTTAGAGAATTAAATGACACTTGCGTTGCTATCATGTTATGTGAGAAACAGAATATTCTTTAGATGCTTTTCAGGTTAAAAAGTGTTGAAATTAAAGAAGATATCCAGTGGCCCTCACAAGACAAAAGGTGTTGGCACAAAATGTTGGAGATTCCTCACTAAAGTCCAAGACAAAAGGAATTCCTTGACATGCACCATTTCTCAATGTCTCCGCATGACTATGCAAGCATCAGCAATGTCAACCAATCTCAAGATTCCACGTTACATTTTGTGCACCTCTCTACCAAATTATTTTGCGTGAAGACATATGAGATTTTGTCAACAGAGTTTTATCACGCCTCAACGTTCGAAATTTCTATCTCTAAACATCTAGGAATCTGTCCCCAACGGGAAGATTTGAAAGATATGAAGAAAAAAGAATTTAAAGAACTACAAGGGTGAAAAGTTTGCAATGGCTACTTCACAAAGCTTCAACTATATATAGAAGATTGAAGCAGACGTTCAAAATTTGGTGAATAACCTCAAGGTAGGTGCGGGGCCTAACCATGATAAAACTAGGTGTTGAAGTTCTAAACATTCACTTTAGCTTTTATCATGTTCAAACTCATTCATCATTCCTTCTGAACTTATCATTTTTCTTGAAAAACCAATCCGAGCTGAGTAGAGTACTCAGCAAGTGATTGAAGATAAATAATTCAGTGAAGCTGAGTAGTTTATAAGTTTTTAGACCCGCTTAGCACAACATCACTCAAAATGCATCTAAAAACTTAACTTGGTTTAAATATTTTCGTAAATCCAAAAAGTAACCAAGAAATGCATTCACCCCCCCCCCTCTGTGGTTGTGCTCAACTTATTGACTAGCTATCTTTGAGTAAAGATCCACAAATGGCTAACAACAACTACAGCTCTGGTTCGGGACAGACTGTGCTCCTGAAGGAAGGAATGTCTATTACTAGACCACCATTGTTTGACGTTAATCACTACATGTTTTGGAAAAACCGCATGAAAAATTTCATTCAATCTCAAAGCATGCAAGCATGGCTCGCAATCGAGCTTGGCCCCAGAGTTCCCATAGTCATGAGGAACGAGGTTCATATTCTAGTGGATCTAAAGGACTACGATAATGCTGATCTCAGGCTTCTCAAAGAGAATGCCGCAGTGATTAATTACTTACATTGTGTGCTAGATCTTACTGAATTCAATAGGGTCTCGCGCCGCAAGATAGCACATGAAATCTAGAGTAAGCTGGAGATTACCTACAAGGGGATAGACAAGGTCAAAGAGTCGAAGATCGATCTCTTGCTGAGGGAGTATGAGATGTTCTCAATGGGCACCAGCGAGGGTATTCAAACCATGAATACTAGGTTCATTAACATCATTAATGAATTGAAGAGATTAGGGAAGGACTTCACCGAGGAAGAGCTCATGAAGAAGATTCTCCGCACTCTTACCTTAGAGTGGGATTCCAAGAAGAGTGCAATTGAAGAGGCTCATGATCTTAAGGCCTACAGCTATGATGAGCTGATAGGCACCTTACTGACTCATGAGATGTCTCTAAGGAAATATTTTAATGACTCCAAAAGGATTCAAGGCAAGGTAAAAGAGGGCAAAGCCATTGTCCTGAAAGCTAATTCCTTTGACTAATCCACAAGTTGCAATTCTGATGAGCAAATTGCCCTTCTAACAAGGCGTTTCAAATGCTTCATGAAGAAGGACAGGGAAGTTCAATAAGAAGAAGTTTCCCACTAAAATCAAGTTAACTCAGCACCGACGTGGAGCTGAGGAAGGACTCAAGAAGGAGCACAATAAAGATATCAAATGCTTTGGCTGTGGAGAAAAAGGCCATATTTAATCCAGCTATCCAAAGACTATGAAGGACATATTCAAGAAGAGGTTCGCTAAGAAGAATGAGGCACTTGATGCCACCTTGAGTGATTCAAAAGAATCCTCATCATCTGATGAGGAAGCAACTGATTCCACCAACCTTTGCTTGATGGGCTTAAAAAATGAAAGGGGCAAAGGCTCAGCATCTACCTCACGTAGAGATAAACCGCTGCTGACTCAAAAGTTAAGTGTAACAAAAGAAAGGCTCCTCAAGCTGAGGTACATCCTAAAATTCCTTTGTCAATTGAAGAATTCGCCCAGACTCTCTTTGATGTTATGAAATTGACTAATAAGTCGATGAAAAAAAATCAAGGAGCTAGTGAGGAGAAGTGAAGATCAGGAAGACATTGTCGCTTCCTTATCTCTTAATATCCGCTTTCTTCAAGAAAAAGCCAAGTATCAGGATTGTCATGTCAGTAAGCTCAATAAGCAATTAGATGTGTTAACTGCTAAAATCACAACTTTAATGAAGGAACGGGTTCCTCCTCCAACCAACAATTAAACTCTAAATGACCAAACTTGCAATTCTACGAGGAAGAATTCCTGTAAAAAGAAGAAAGCGAGCCAACCCAAAACAAAAACGACGTGCAATTTTTATGGGAAAGATGGACATGCTACAGTTCTCTGTAGACATAAAAATTGTTATTACGATGAGTATGATTAGAATAGCCTAAGCACTACTAATAAAGGAGGACCTAGTTGGAAAGCATGGGTACCTAAGAAAATGTAATTGTCTTGCAGGTGAGCCTTAGATCTGCTGATGACTCTAGAATATGGTATGTGGATAGCGGATGCTTAAGGAATATGACGGGAGATGAAAGTGAGTCCATCTCATTGGAGCGCAAAAGAAATGGAAGTGTCAGTTTCGGAGACAACTAAAAAGGTAAGGTTATGGCACTGTTGGTGTCTCTCCTTCAATCGAACAAATGTCTCTGGTCAAAGGACTCAAGTTCAACTTGCTTAGTGTAGCCTAGCTTTGTGACAAAGGTAGGAAGGTTACATTTGACTTAGCAGGTTGCTCAGTTATTGCCTGTAAGATTGATTCTACTATTTTCTTTGCTCTTAGAATCAACAATGTGTATATGATTGATTTATCCCCTATCTCCACTAATGTGTGTCTTATTTCTAAAGAGGATAATTCATGGCTTTGGCATATAAGGTTGGGTCATATAAATATGAACATTCTATCCAAACTAGCCAAAAAGCAATTAGTTATGGGTTTACCCATCATCATCTTTGAAAAGGATAAACTGTGCTCAGCTTGCTAGCTAGGTAAGCAAGTTAAGAAATCATTTAGCTCTATTAATTACATAGTAACAAAGAGACCATTGGAGCTCCTCCACCTAGATCTTTTCAGCCCAGTTCAGCCTATGAGCATGGGTGGTAAGAGATTCTAATTAGTAGTTGTGGATGACTTCACGAGATTCACTTGGATAGTCTTACTAAGTAGCAAAGACAAGACATATGGTTTTTTTTATCAAGCTCAGTAATCGGATAATGAATGACATAGGAATTAAAATCAGTAGAATCTAAAGTGATCATGGATGTGAATTCAAGAATTTCCATTTCAAAGAATTCTATTCAACGCATGGCATTGACCACAACTTCTCTTCTCCCTATACACCTCAACAAAATGGGGTTTTAGAAAGGAAGAATAGAACCATAGTTGAAATGGCTCGATCCATGCTGAGTGATAACAATCTAACAAAGTTCTTTTGGGGAGAAATTGTTAACACAACTTATTATATCTTGAATCGGATTTTTAGTCGCCCAATACTAGAGAAAACACCCTATGAACTTTGGCGAGGGCGTAAGCCTAAGATTGGTCATCTCAAATCATTTGGTTGTAGGTTCTTTATTCTTAACACCAAGGAGCAACTAGGTAAGTTTGATTATAAGTCTAATGAAGGTATCTTTCTGGGATACTCAACTAACAATAGGGAATATAGAATATATGTCAAAAGAATTGGCCTATTAGAGGAGTCTATGCATGTAGATTTCGATGAAACTAACAAAGCAGATACATGTCCATCTAATGAAGATGAAGGAGTAACCCAACAAGCAAATCCACTAAGCATGCCACTCTCTGTGTTACCCAACCCAGCACAAGAACCTGAAGTTAAGAAAGTCAAAGATGATGATGATTTTTCTATCAACTTCAACAATGGTGAAGATTAACCTCCACCTCAGTAACCCATTATCGATCCTCCAAAATTTATTGAGGGAGATTAGAGTTCATCGCAACCATTCACTAGATAGCATTGT
Source organism: Euphorbia schlechtendalii (assembly GCA_949673415.1). Classification (NCBI taxonomy): domain Eukaryota; kingdom Viridiplantae; phylum Streptophyta; class Magnoliopsida; order Malpighiales; family Euphorbiaceae; genus Euphorbia; species Euphorbia schlechtendalii. Next base: position 7,734 of record CATIWQ010382168.1, read on the forward strand.
TAATGATGTTTATAATCCGATGATAACGTGAGGTCAGCTCAGCAGGATGATGAGTTATCCAACTTTCATCTCATTGATCGAACCCAAGAAGTTTGAAGATGGAGAAGGAGATGATTATTGAATTATCGTAATGCAAGAGGGGCTGCGATCTAGAATCTAAGCCTAAAGGGAAATCAATTATCGAAACCAAATGGGTTTCCAAGAACAAGCTAGATGAAGATGGCTCTATTGTTAGGAACAAAGCTATGCTTGTGCGCAAGGCTACAATCATTAAGAAGGCATCGATTATGATGAGACTTAAGCTCCTGTAGCCCGGCTTTAAGCAATTCGAATCATGTGTGCTTTCGCATCTCATATGAACTTCAAATTGTTTCAAATGGATGTCAAGAGCACTTCATGAATGGATTCATTCAAGAAGAAGTGTATGTTCACCAGCTTCCAGGCTTTGAAGATCCGAGGAATCCTAAGGATGTCTTCAAATTGAAGAAAGCTCTCTATGGATTGAAGCAGGCTCTAAGAGTGTGGTATGAGAGGCTGATAAATTTCTTGATCAGCAAAGGCTATGAAAGAGGAAAAGTAGACACAACTCTATTTATCAGGCGAAGAAAAGAAGATGTTTTCCTGGTCCAAATATATGTTGATGATATCATATTTTGAGCAACTAATGAGAAGCTGTGAAAGGAATTTAGCAAGCAGATGAAAAGCTAGTTTGAAATGTCTATGATGGAGAGCTCAACTTTTTCCTTGGTCTCCAAATTAAGAAAATTGAAGATGGAATTTTCATTAGTCAATCAAAGTATACCAAAGAAGTCTTGAAGAAGTTTGACATGGAGCATTCGAAGTCAATGTCCACTCCCATAACCACTGATACTCTCTTAAGTAAAGATGAAGCTGGAAAACCTGTAGACACCAAGTTCTACAAAAATCATTGGCTCTTTTTTTTATCTTACAGCTAGTAGGCCAGACATAGAGTATGCTATGTGTTACTGTGCTCGTTATCAAACTAATTCTAGAGAATCTCATTTAGCAACTGTGAAGAGAATTCCCAGGTACTTGCAAGGCTCTATTGAAGCAGGTCTGTGGTGTCCCAATGGCTCGGATTTCACTTCTTGAGGATTCATAGATGCTTATTATGGAAGAGATAAGCTAGATAGGAAAGTACCAGAGGAGAATGCCATTTCCTTAGAGAATGCTTGGTTTCATGGTATAGCAAGAAGCAAACTTCTATTACACTGAGTACAGCTAAAGTTGAGTACATGGCCGCAGGAAGTTGCATAGCACAACTACTATGAATTAAGCAACAACTTGAAGACTATGGTATAAAGTCAAAGTGTCTCGAAGTTATCTGTGATAACAAGAGTGCAATTGACCTATCCAAGAACCCAATTCAAAATGGCAGAATGAAGCATGTCAACATCGGACATCACTTCATTAGAGATTATGTGCTAAGGGGAGATGTCAAGTTGGAGTATGTTCCTTATGAGGAATAGTGTGCTGACATATTCACCAAACCATTGCCAAAGGAACAATTCAATGTTTTGAGACAGCTCATTGGAATGGCAAACCTGCTGTAATGAAGAAGGAGAAAGAAGAAATTAGAATTTTGGCTAAGTGTTTAAGATCAAGCCTTATTTCAGCAAGGAGATGACACGTGTTTAACGTCATCTAAAATTTAAAGTAACAACGTGAGTTACTATTTCAAGGTTCAAATCAAATTCTACATTTTCAAAAAGACGTGTTTTTGAAGCAGAACCATCTAAGTGAAACTCAATATTTTACTAAGGCGGTTAATCAAGTATTAATCTAAGCATTAATTCTCATCTTGAGATGAGATCACACCACGTATCATCACCATTTCAAGAGGTCTATAAAAGCTGAAGGAGTTGAAGAGAGAGGGTACTTGCTTTTGCAAATTCAAATCAACTCAGAGCTAAAGAACCCTAATTCCTTTCTCTCGAAAATTCCATTACCTTTCTCAAATGACAATCACCAGAACAACCTTCAAACTCAAAACCACAACGATGAAGAAACTCATTGTCAATATCGAGGGAAAAATGAAGAAGCTTACTATGGAAGCGTGAACCCTTTTCTCAAAGGTATATTGGGTAGACAATTTGGAGTTTGGCCCGACATATGAAGTTGATTATGAGAGTCTTTTAAGAAATCAGATAATGCACAAGGTCATAAAGCAGCAAAGCATGAGTTCCTTTCTGAGGATTTAAGGACCTGCGATTATCGAACTGATTAGGGCATTTTATTCTCATCTATACATTATTCTAGGCCTCAACGATGTCTTGCTAGTGGATTTGGAGACAAATCAACCCTAATTTGCTCTAGACTAATTGGGAGCATCCCGAACCTACCTCATAAAGGCACTCAGCTCCACAGGACTGGTGATGAGGACCTGGTGGCTATCCCTGAAGATTGGGAGCTCCCCTCCAATTATGTTTCTGGGGAGATAGCAATAAGCGAGATGAGCTGGACTACGAGGGCATGCCACGAGTTGGTGGTTAAGTTGCTGCTACCAAAGACTAGATCTGTGTCTAGCTGCACCTATTTTGAGAGGTGTGTGGTCTACCATATGGTAGAGGGTAAGAGGCTAAATTGGCCTATGGTGATCCTTCACCACTTGACAAAGCTGACTATTATCTACCACTAAGATTAGCTCATCACCGAATCGATGAGGGTAGTGAAGGTGGACATAGCACAATTTTTGGGGGAGTCCAGTGACACAACTGCCAGTGAAGAAGAAGCTTAATCTCTCTCACTTCACCAAGCTGAGTCATGATCAGGTGCATGCTAGGTACAATAAGGCATAACAAAAGCGCAAGCTTAAGTGTGTACCTACAGTAGTGCTTGTGGACATCCCGAAGGAAGAAGAAGATGGGGTCATGTGGACTTTGGTGGACTTTGATGGACTTTGGTGGACTCTAGCGATCATTTGCCCATCTCCAGCATTCTGGAGTAAGTCACCACCACCACTTCTTCTCCCAAACCAAAGGCTGCCTCTTCTAAGGCCCATTAGAAGTGCCCAGCTAAACCATCATCCGATGAAGTCCCTACTCAGCCCCAACATCAAAGGAGGCAAATGAAGGCCAAGACGCGCACTAAGAGAGAGGCTGAGGCTAAGCTCCAAGCTGAGCAGCAAGCTAAGCAGAAAGAGGATGAGATTGAGGCTGAGGAAACCCTGCACCAAAGAAAGCATAAATTGGTAATTTCTGAAGAATGGGAGGAGTAGGGTGAGGCTAAGAAATCTAAGAATGAGGACACTATGAGTCTTGAAGTGGCTGATGAGTTAAACAAAGCAATTGCCAAAGCTAAGGGAACTCAACGAAAGCGTTCTGCCACCAACCAGCCCTTACAAAGAAATGTGCAAGTGGTGAGTAGTGATGAGGATGTTGGAGCAACCCTCAACCTCATTCAGGAAGAGAATAATCTTCCTAATTCCAACATTCGCATACCCACTTTGACTCAAACTAAGGAAACCTCTACTCAGTTTGAGATACCTCAAGCTGACTAATCCTTGGGTCAAATAGCTAACCCAGAGGTACCTCTAAATCCTACTCCTATTTCTTCTGTAAATCCTCAACCTATTTCTTCTATAAATACCCTAGTTCCTACTCATGTAGAAACTGAAATACCTTCCTCTATAAATTCTCCTCCTCCTTCAAATACTGTAGATTCCCCTATCATTATACCTTCTTCTCCTATTAATAACCAAAATTCTCCAGTAAATATTCCTTCTTCTCTAACAAAAAGTCATGATTCTTTCTCTCCCAATTCTTCTCCAGTAAATAATATTCAAATCTCTACTTCTTCTCTTCCACAAACATAAACTCAAACTCAAATAGAAACCTAAACCCAAACATAAACACATACTTGTATAGCCATCATACATTCTATTCCACTCAAAAAGACCAAAACCATTCCCCCTACTTCTTCAAATATACAAACTTCTAAACCTACCCCTTCTTCAAACCCATCCTCTATCCCTCTAATCCCTCTGGTTAGGAAAGTTCCTAATGTTGAGAACTCTGCTTAGCAAGGAAACGTAAGTGGTTAGAAAAGTGAGGCAAATTTTATAACCCTTGAAGTACCAGAACCCAGCAGAGAGCCAATCCAAGAGGACATGGCTGATGCATCCATCTTACCTCATATTAGAGAATTGGCAAGGAAGAAATTCCTACTACTCAAAACTATTGCTAAGTTGGATAGAGTAGTTAGCAATCTACTACCATCTCAAAAATTGATGGGCTTGCCTTCTAAAACTAAGGCCAAATTATCTAAGTTCAAAGAACACACAAGCTTGCCTACTAAATCTATCTACTTCGAGGAGTTTGATAAGATTCAAGGTAGTTTATTTGTCATTTGAAATCATTTGGCAAAAGAGAGCACCAAGAGTTTGGTAGATAAGATGACTTTGACCGCAATTGGATTATCAGAGTCTGCAGCCCAGCTTGGGGTAGCAATCTCATCTATCCCCATGTATACTGCATTGGCTAACACTGTTGCAGGAAAGATAAAGGGTAGCGTGGATGCTACTGCTGAGTAGCTGAGTTCCTTGAGTTCCAACATGGAAACTCAAGTGACACAGCTTCATAAGCTTGGTGAGGAACAAGCTAAATTCAAGAGGAGCACTAATCGAAAATTGGAGAATGCGCTCAAAGAAATCGAAACTACCAAGGATGTAAGCTACATCATGGCTAAGGTTTTGGAGACCATGTCAAAGTTTTTGATGAATTATGATAACAAGCAAGATTAGATGATGAAGCTACTGACAGACATATCTTCAAAGGTAGACAAGAAATATGTGATAAATCTCGACTCTCTCCATTCCAAGATAGACAATGTCAATAGAGAAGTGAACGAGAACACAGATGCTAAGATCTCCTCTTCTCAAATATTCCTTATCATTTCCATGGGGAAGATCTTTCCTGAGATGCCAACTCCAAGCATTCCTCTTACAGAATCTCTTTGCCCTAAGACTGGTATGACTATTTATGCCAAGCTGAATGTCATCAAGTCAAAGATGGAAGATCTACAAAAGAATGTTGGGACTCTGGTCAGGATTGGAGAATTGGATGTTAAGGACATTGATTACATAGCTTGGTGTATATCATCCATTGGACCCAAGATTCTTGACAGAGAAGCGTAATTGAAGATCGCACTATCTATAGCATATTTCAGAGCTCTACTTCAATGCTTTCAACAGTTTGCATGTCAGGGATTCGAACAGATAGCGCACCTCTCTAGATGTCACCATCTCCTTCTCAGTAAGCTTAATGATCAAGAGTTTTTAACTTCCAAAGGCAAGCAGCAGTTGGAGCAGGACATTTCCCTGTAGATAATTGGCTAGCAAGAGGACTTCTAAGCAGCCCTTGATGCTTTTAATCTCTGCCTGGAACAAATTGTGAAGGGTTAGATATCAAAGGGGGAGAAGGTAGCTGAAGATGCTCTCAGAACGGCAAACCTCAATAAGGGATCTCTTCGTAGGCGACCTCAGTTCCTCCTTCTACTCCGCACCATCAACAACCTCAGTAGCAACCTCCAAAGCTAAATCAAGATAAGACTGGACCCTCCTCTTCCTCTTCCAAGCATAGAAAATAAAGCCTTGTACCTAGTAGTAGTAGATTATAGACTTGTAATAGATCTTAGAATTGTAATCCTAATTTAGGACATAGATTATACACTAACTAAGTAATTCTGATTAATAAAAATTACAAGTTTTTATCTCAAGTTAAGATCTTCCTAACTTTAAAAATTTTATGTTGTATGTATGTTTCTGCTGTGTGTTGAAAATATGATGCAGGAACTCATACAAAGAGACCAACCTTAAAGAAAAGCTGAAGTAAGATAAAGCCCCAAAATGAAGAAAAATCCTTTAAGTATGGGAGAGCTGAGCTGCTTGAAGAAGACTCACTTAGTATGGGGGAGTTCAAGTTGACTAAGGAAAGTCACTCAGCATAAGGGAGTCTTACATCACTTTCCAAGTATTCTTGATATCCTTAAACTATTTTATTCAATTAACTTCTTCTACTACCTAGTTTGCTATCTATCCCAAATGGGGGAGATTATTGATACCAAGTTAATAGTACTTCACAGTTCTTAAATATTTTTGAAATAGAAATCTAACCAAGAAAGTGAAATTAATTGAGTACTAAGTATCCTCTAAATTAATGAAGCTGACTTGAGTTTATTTAAGGAAAAATAACTCAATTTGCCAAGTAATTAATTAAGTTACAACTTAGAGTAGGAAAAGCTGAGTCTATGCTGAGTACTACATAGTTTAGAAAGATATCAACTCAGCTGTGCTGAGTTAGCTTTTATTATTTAAATGCTACATTGTTTGACACTTAGAGAATTAAATGACACTTATGCTGCTAACGTGTTCTGTGAGAAATGAAATATTCTTTAATGCTTTTTAGGTTAAAAAGTGCCGAAATTAAAGAAGATTTCCAATGGTCCTCACAAGATAAAAGGTGTCGGTATAGAATGTTGGAGATTCCTCACTAAAATCCGAGACATAAGGAATTCTTTGACATGCGTCATTTCTCAGTCTCTTTGGCAACTCTGCAAATGTCAACAATGTCAAACAATCTCAAGATGCCACATAGCATTTCGCGCGCCCCTCTACCAGACTAATTTGGTTGAAGATAAACAAGATTTTGTCTATGGAATTTTATAGCACCTCAACGTTCGAATTTTCTATCTAACATCCTAAAATCTATCTCCAACGGGAAGATTTGAAAGATATGAAGAGAAGTTAAATTGAAGAATTGCAAGGATGAAATGTTTGCAACGGTTCGCAAAGCTTCAAGTATAAATAGAAGACTTAAGCAGATGTTCATGCTTGGTGAATCACCTCAAATTTCTTTAAGAGCTAAAAATCTATAAAAAAACTCCCAGCTTCAAAAAATTCTAAATTTAAGAAAATCAGCAAACAACCACTGTTAATCTATTTATAATAGAGAGAATCAATCTTAGATTTAACATTGTAAGGATTCAACAATTTATAGTTGAATTCTTCGCAAACTTTTTATTCAAATCTGAGTGTCTGTTTGGGAAGGGTAGCCAAACTGAGTTGAGTGGTAGTTAGAAAGAAATGTACTTTCTTTCTAACTCATGTCTACCCACTGTAAAGGCTGCTCCGCCTAAGTAAGGAATGAACACTAGTGGATTTAAGCTCGGAGAAGGAATGGGGCCGAACCTGGATAAAACCGGGTGTTGAAGTTATAAACTTTCACTTTAGCTTTTATAGCATTCAAACTCATTCATCATTCATTCTGAATTATCATTTTGCTTAAAAAACCAATCTAAGCTAAGTAGAGTACTTAGCAAGTGATTGAAGATAAACTGTCCAGCGAAGCTGAGTAGTTTATAAGTTTTGAGACCCGCTCAGCATAGCATCACTCAGCACATCTAAAAACTTAACTTGGTTTAAATATTTTTATAAATCCAAAAAATAACCAAGAAACACATTCATCCCCCCTCTCGGTTGTTTATAAGCTATCTATGGACCAACAAGGCAAAACCTAGGACATTGATAGAAAAGGAAACACATTGATTAGAAAACCTGAAAGGGCTAATCGATAGTAGGAGACAAATCATTTGAAACAATTATACCCATGTTAAGTTCATCAATAAATTGTCATTTTTGTTAAATCCCTATGCATGTGTTTATCTCACATGTTTGCATGCCAACGGTAGAATATTACAAGTAAACATCCCATCACATCATGGTTTAATAAAAATAAAAATAAAAAAGAAAGAAAAGATGAGTTTGCTGGATTGAAAACCTAAAAGGGTGGTCTAGGAAAAAATTAAGACAATGTTCGATAGATTGAAAACCTGTAAGGGCGGTCTATGTAGAAATTAGAACCAAAGAAATCATCTCATCCTTGGAATCTCCTCTAGAACTTAGGACGAATATCTTCTGGTTTCTCTCGTAACACTTCAGGCAAAAGGGCTTCCAAGCTCTCATTATCAACTTCATCGCCTACATGGTTCAAAATCAACATCCAAATCCTCTTGAAATAAGATCCAGGCCTTGAGCTCGACTCTGAATCATCGAACCCATGGTTATTACTTTGAAGGAGTCATCGATAGTATGGTGACCATGGAATGCCCAACGAGATAAATCCTAAGGGCATCCATGCACCAACATAAGAGGATATCGACTTAGACCCTCTTGAAGGCTCTCCATGCGATAAGACCCATAACACTTGCAACAGACGAACATACATCATGTAATAAATATTTTCTATACATAAAATCATCCCTACATTGCATACACATCATGTCATTTACAGGTAAAGGTGATGAAAAACAAGGGCAATACCATCCTAGTAAATAAGAAACTCCACCTCCACTTGAAGAACCTGCAAATATTAAGAAAGACGATGGTCCACTCAAGCCTAAAGTCAATTCAAGCCCACTTAGGCCTCGTTCAAGCGACATTACAAAAGCCTCTTAAAATAATGGAGCGATCTTCGAGATATCCCCTAATTTTCATCAAACTCATTTCTTCATCATATTTTAATTTTTGATTGAAGGGGCAAAAGTTTTTGCTTCGCATAAATGATAAGTGTATAATTACACCTATTATCTTGATATTTTTACTCATAAAATGATGTGGCTTAGAGTCATTTTACACTTCATATAAAACATTTCACGTGGTATGTAGTTGTTTTTTTATACAAGTGCAGAAACAAGGTGAATCTTGGGAGTGAAATGATCAAAGATGGAATTCTATGAAAAAAGAATGAAAAAGGTGCAAAAAGATGTGTGGAATGTAAGGAATTAGCTTAGGATCAAAGTTGTCAAAGATCGGTAAAGTTGCAAAGAAGAATCATGAAGAAAAGCATAAGTCACGATCATGTTACGATCGTGATTCCTACTCACGATTTGGCCAAATCACGCTCATGACTATCTATCATGATCACAACTTATCATTCTTCACAAACAATCAATTACCAACTCACATTCACAATCGTGACATGTATGTCCCGCTCACGAATCATGACGGGTTTGATCAACTCTTCTCAACTTCCAACCGCCGGATAAGAACGATTAACTGCCATCAACTATCAAGCGAAGAGACACCTTTTGGAGACGATGAAACCATAAAAAGGTGCCTATCCATTGAAGATAAGGATGAAATCTTGCATCCAATCACATTGAAGATGATTCAGCCCTTCACCAATGGACATGACTATTTGTTTAGATAAACGTAACCTTTCACCCTCTATAAATAGAGGTTCAAATCAACCATTTCATGCAGCAGCAGATGGTATGAGATAACATGTATGGCATGATAGATAGAGAGTGAAAGTTATATATATTTCACTAAGTTCAAAGTGTTAGAGAGAAAAATGTATAAGTGATACGATTCGTGTTTCAATCACTAGATTTCTCCACAAATTCTAGCGATTGTTGTATGAGTGTAATTGCAAAGCACTTACTGATAAAAGTTTCTATTATTCAACATTCATTTATTCAATATTCCCAAGGAATAACATCATAACAGAGGTTCTGTACGAGTCGAGACCGAACTCAAAGTAGACGTAGGAATTGCGGGGATTGATGACTCCCATTAAAGAGTGGATACGGTTTGGTCAACTTTAGCTTTCACTTGCATGCCTTACAACTTTACTTAGTTTTCTACTTATACTTTCTAATTCAAAGTTGATGATATGTCTATGTGTCATAACGAGTATTTCGTCTTGCGTCACTTATATTAATGAAGTTGTATGCTTTCAAGTTGACTTTAAGAGTAGTTTCGGGGTTAAAAAGATTGTGTATAATCATTGGATCTGTGATTATAAAGTTGTTTAATGAGCCAACATTTTTTGTAGTGGTAACTTGCTAAATATGGCTATGTGAGAGCGACCCGTGCTAAGCATAGTATTATTATTGCCCAGATTTGTATAAGTGTCATAATTCATTTACCCTAGATTAAGAAAAGACATTTCATGTGTTGCTCTATTATAAATTATAGGATATTTGGGTGTCTAGAACCGATTTTGTTGAAGTTATTGTGAGCATGGGATTTTTACTCCCGACTCGCGAGTTTGATGATGAAGCTATAAATTTCCCTTGTTAGCGTTTCACATTTTGCAGGGCCTTGAAATCATTCGAAAATCATCTACCTTATTTCTTTGGGCCTTCCTCCACTATTTAAAAGCCCAATCCAAGAAAAGCCCACTGGGTCGATCAATATCGTTAACGATATTGAGTGATATCGTTAACGATATCACTACATATCGTTAACGATATCACTCAACATTGTTAACGATATCGATTGCCCAGACAGACAGAAACGGATGGCACCGAATTTTTCCGATAAAATCATTAATTTTTCACCCATAATCTGGACTTTTTGAACCCAATGGCTTGTCCTCTTGCTACTAACTGACAAGGGGGAAGAAAATGAAGGAAAAGAATAAAAAAAGGTGGGCTTCCCACTACACAAGTGGGAAGACTTTTGGATTGAAGGGAGTTCTACAAAAGAGAGAGGAATACATTCAGCAAAAGAGGAGATTTGGCTGAAGAAGAGAGGCTGGATTCCAGAGAAAAGAGAGCTCTGAATCCCTCCAAAAATCCCAGCAAAAAGCCATCACAAATCAAAAGTAAAAATCATCAAAAATCCCACACACAAACAACACAAACAAAAACCAAAACTTTGGATCCTTAGAACACTTCTAAGATCCGAATCCAAGGGAGGAAGTAACACTTGTTCTTCCCTTTCTCATTTCAAAAAAATCCTGGAAGTTTCAGCCTTCCCATCAAAGGAGACTTCTAACTCTCCATTTCCGCCGAAAACCGTTAAAATCGAACCAAAGAAACAAGGAGGACTTTTTGGGAATTTTCATGGACCTAACAAAGAGGATTCATAGCTACTAGGTAAGCCTGTGAGTTCCTAGAGTCGTGCTTATGTTTATATTCTTTTCGTTTTGAAGTTTCATTTGATTTTTGGTAATTATCATTTTCTGCGCACCATTCTGTTTTCCGTGATTTTCAGTATGATTTCAAACCTTTTTTGAAATTTTCTTTGCATTAACATACTTTAAACTTCCTGAGCTTTCTGGAATGATAAAGATCATTAAAATCGTTAAGTATAACAAAAGTTATGATCATTTGAAGTTTGGAATAGGTTTTTTGTGCTTTTTCTGCTGTTTTTGCATGCTTCTGCAGGTGGAGAGAGTCGATATCGTTAACGACATTAGCTTGATGCCGTTAACGATATCAGGGATGCCATTAACGATATTGGCTCCGGTAGAATGCAGTTTTGCTTCATTTCGCTCCGTTTTGAACCATATAAGCACGGAATGACCCGCGGAGATTATCCTGACTTCAGAAACTCCTCATCGGGGGTAACAAACCTCTTAATTGTAAATATTTGGATGTATGTATATTGTACTGATGTGCATGCTCGGCCTAGATTTATGTTTTTACACGTCGTTTTAGGTCACCCCCACGAAGGGAATAAAACGTGTTCCTGGATAACAGTTCGCACCATTTTACCATGCGATCATTTTCAACAATAAAATCAACCAACATACTTGTATAAAAATGAATGATTTTTATTCCAAGTAACAATTTCAAATCATCGATGTTTTAATTAGGCCACATGGGCCTCGGTAAAATCAAAATCAAACATACGTGATATCCCCTGTGCTAACATCTGTGGATGCAGGTTAGAACTTAGGATTTAATTTCCTTCGGGTATTGTATATATTTGTACAAAAATTGTAATTCATAGACTAGGTGGGTGGTTGTATCCCCCGAGGCTATGTAACCTTTAATCTTTACTTTTTCCGCATTTATTTTTCTGCATTTACTTAATGCTTTTCGCATTTTACTTATCATCTTATGTATGGATTTTCTATCTTCCACACAAACGTTAAATCATGCATTTAAACTCAAAATGACTTAAATGCGAATATGCATAATTAAGAAAATACAGTTTTCTGTAGATGTAATATAATGTGATTCAATGAGAAATAAGCAACTTATCCCGAACTCGAATCTCTGTGTCTTGTTGGGTCGTCTCTAGGACGTTAATCCTCACAGGACTCTAATTCCTGGAAAGAGCTAATCCAAGTGGCGACTCCACAACGAAAGACGGTGGATTCAGGTTCGAACCGATCTGAATAAATGTTTTCACCCTCTTTGAAAACTATTTTCCCAGGCCCCCGGCCCGGTACAAACCATTTTCCAAACACCCCGATGGACCATGCCTCTCATCTCGCACGCTCTCAGCCCACCGCTCCGTGTCGTTCGCTCACAGTGGCGACTCCGCTGGGGACTTTTCTAAAAACTTGTTTTAAAAGGTTTTAGATCTTGGATAATTGCCGAAATTATTGATCACATTATTCTGTTTTCTCTTAATTATGACATATTCATAATTTTGCATTGCAATAGAAAAGGATTAGCCTCTAAGTCTAGGTTGCCCCTATTCTACCGAGAAGCTTTGCAAAAGTATACTTCGTGACCCCTTGGTGATCGAAGGAACCTAGCGGGTGGATCACTTGTTGCCATATCGCATGTACCTCCCTTGTTAGAGGCTTGAAGTGTATCTTAGTGCAACAAGAACCTTCGACATCAGCAACCCATTTACAGCCCTCATGTAAATAACCCATAGGCATTCTCCCTAGGGTGTTACCTAACACGCTATCATGCATCGTATTTTCCTGCAGGTGCGCTCCTTAGTATCCTCATAATACTAAGATGAACCAAACCTAGGATAGAGACTATCCAAAAAACCCTACACGAGGGATTCATAAGGTTGGAAGCGATACATTGCATGCTACGTACTATGTATATACACCTTTCAAAATTGTCAATGAACAAATGTCATACTAACCACGAATTTTTGTGCAGACACTCGAACGCACACACTCATGGTATTAAGTGTACACATCACGATACCCAATCAATATCACACACACCTAGGCACCGTTGATACTACAGATTGTGTCACCCTAGGACAACACAAAATTGCTTAGGGACATCACTTACCCCTTATTAGCGAGATGTCCACTTGACATCTCGCTATTCGCCCGCGCATGGCAAAAACTTTCCTTTTACTATGGAATGAACACTTGACATCCGATGGTCAGCCCACAAGGGGCAATCCTACACATCATTTTTGAGATGTTCACTCAAACATCCAACTCACAGCCCTTCCGGGGCAATCACACATACCAGAAGCCCAAACGGGGCAAATACCTACCCATGATCATGGACTTCTAAGCCCAGGGTATAACACATGGTTTTACCCGAACCCGAACTCATCAAAATCGATCCATTGTCCTCAGAGTCAAAAGTGTATTATCACTTGGATAATACGCTACCTTTTGGTCATTTGTTTCAAATAGATTGGCAAACTTACCACTTACTTGCCAAAACAGCATTTGATTACTCAATACCTCAATGGGTATAACGCACTGTCTTAACCCAAAACTTGAATTCTCAAAATTCCAAATTGTGTTGTCACATGGATGATACATGACCCTTTATCATTTTTTTTAAATTGTTTGTTCCAAATAGATTGACAAACACAAGTCACATTTTTAAACCACGCTTACTACTACACGGGTAATAAGCAAACCTCGTTGTTTTGTTTCAAATGGATTGGCCAAACACGAGTCACACCTCTTCGACATCACACGGATGTCATCTTATCCTCAAGCCCTCACCACACGGGTCAGGTCTTAGTATTATTTGAGTTACTAATGACTAACATGTTTGTTTCAAATGGATTGACAAACATGAGTTTTATCGCATCATGGCACGCTAACCCTTGTGAATGCAGCCCTAACATTAAACATCTCACACATTTCTTGCATCACGAGTCATGTCACGAATCTTACATACATATCTAACACTTTGCTTATATATCTTAGCTAGGGAAGAGGCCAGCTCATCGCCTAGTCCGCATTTCCCTAATTACGACCAATCTGGAGGGGGTTCCATACACTGACTCAAGTGAGGACTCAGGTTCAGACTCAGATTCAGTTTCACGCGCTATTATGGCCAATCCACAAGAAGAATGCGTGGGAGAAGATCACCCTATCCCGAAGAGATAAAATTCTCAACAGTCGTTAGTGAGTGCCGAGATTGTAGCTGCCATAGACACCTTTGCCAATAGCGAACAGCTAGCATCGATCATTCGCCTACATGTTGAGAGGGCCCTGAAAGCAGTGTCCAACTCAGAGGTCTCCCTTTACAATGGCAATCCAACAGGGGGACCTCCCACCTCACACATGGTGTCCCCAACTACCTTTTATTAGTTTGGGGCAAGACGAAGTCTGCCAAACCAGGCTCCGATTGGACAACCAAGATATAGCTTCTCCAATCATTCCCAACACTTCCAGGGGTAGCCTGTCCAGCCTGTATTTGCATCAGCGCCTTCCTACCAAGAAATGACTCAGTACCCTGTTCCTAACTGGAATACACCAGCTAACTCACAGTTCCAGGCATCTCAGCTGCCCCAATTTGCGGCAGATCACCAAGGGCAATATGGCTCTATTTCAAGCACAATGGATGCCATCATCCGACAACCAGGAATGGCATAACAATGGCAAGAATTCTTGGCCACTCACGGTAGTCATCTCAGGAATTCATACTCAGCACAACCAATAATCGGGGATGAAGATAGCTTACCCCCAAACTTCGCAATGCAGCAGTTTGAGAAGTACGTAGGATCTAGTGACCCATGCGCTCACTTAATGCATTATCAAACGGTGATGAGAGCATTAGGGATCAGTGAACGGATGATGGCTAAACTCTTTGTCATCACCTTAGGCCACCCAGTCAACGAATGGTACAACCACCTCCCGTTCGACATAGCTACCGATTGGAATAACCTCACTCAAGCCATGCTGGAGCATTACAGTTTCAACTCTTAAATGGAAACCACGATGCAACATCTAGAAGCAATAAGGCAGGAGTAGGGTGAGAATTTCAAATCCTACTACACACGATGGATGGCCACACAGGTCAGGCTTAAGGCTCGCTTAACTCTACCAGAGATGATAACCAAGCTTCTGGACGGTGCACTGCCATCATACAGGAACAAATTCTGATCAGACACCTTCTCGAGCTATCAAGAAGTGTTTGAGAAGGCAGATAGGATGGAACACTTCAAATCCCTGGAGCGCCTGGAATCAGAAGGCCACTAGAATAACACGTGTTTTATTTAGCTTTCAGCTACTTTGCTTACATGGCTTTTGTATTTGTAAATTGAACTTTGTTTGTTTGCTTGATATTCTATCAATGACATCACGCATTCTCATAAACATATGCATACTATCTTTAGCACATGTGACACATCATTCATGGAATTAATTTGGGTATAAATGGATTTCCCACAATAAATTCAAATGATTTGACTCTTGTGAGAAAGTGAGAGACAAATGCATGTACTTAGACAATGCGTGATATCAATCACCTCATCATACAAGGACGGAAGGTCGATGGAAAGATCTCCAAACATGAAATGTCTAATGACTCACGTAAAGATCAAAAGGATCGAAGCTGGGATAAGTCCAAAATGTCGACCAAGCAAGTTGAGACTAAACAACTGGGGCAATACCGCAAAAAGGAGTCACATCGTTGAACACGTCAACAACTCCATCATAACCTGATCAAGCAACTGGCGCCACGTCACAAAAAGGGAGTTAAAATGTTGAACACGTCAACCACTCCACCATACATCATTCAAGGGATGAACAAATGAGAATCAAAGTTAAAGGAGTCAAACTGTTGAACACGTCAACAACTCCCTCACAAAGCTCACTACTATTTATGGGGCATCTCATCATCAAATACACCTCAAGCCAACAAAGCAGCAAGGGCATCGACCAATCAGCCAGAAATGCTGAACGAATGAAGTCATGGACATCAACATCGATCAATCAAGTCTTACATAATTGCTATCACGCATAGGTGAAAGAAATAAATCAATGAAAAGCAGTACAACTAAGAAAATAAATTTGTAATTCAACCTGTCAATTAACACTCGATTAGTTGAGCAAAAATTAGGGCTTCTTTCAAAACACAAAAAGAATAGTCCGCTGAGTTGAAAACCCGAAAAGGGCGGCTCAGGCAAAACTTAGGACATCGAGAGAACCACATTGGTTGGAAAACCCGAAAGGGCTAATCAATAGCAGGAGTCAAATCATTTGAAACATTTATACCCCTGTTAAGTTCATTAATGAATTATCTTTTTTTCTTAATCTTTATGCATATGATTATTTTGATTGCTTGCATGCCAATGGTAGAATATCGCAAGTAAACATCCACATGACAAAAAAAAGAAAAAAGAAAAAAAGAAGTCTGCTAGATTGAAAACCTGAAAGGGCGATCCAGGCAAAAATTAAGATAAGGTTCGATAGATTGAAAAACCGCAAGGGCGATCTATGCAGAAATTAGAACCAACATCAAGTTCATCATTTTCTCCTCGGAACGATACGTACACGGCATCACATACCTTCAACACTTCAAATAAATGGCTTCCAAATGATCACCACTGACACAGTGTGGAATCAACGAGTCATCCAAATTTTCCTCAAACCAGATCCAAGCTCTGAACTCGAATCTGATTCAACGAACCCATGGTCATCGCTTCGAGAAAGTCATCCATGGAATCCCTAACAAGACAAACCTAGGTGCAACCAAGCACCAGCAGGAGGGAAGACTCTTCAATGAACGAGGCCCACGATACCTGCAGCAGATGAACATGCGTCATATGATAAATATTGTTCATGCATAAAGTCATTCATATATGCATGCGCATCATGTCATTTACAGGTCAAGGCAATGCTGTTCCGATGACACTCCACCTCCACATGAGGAACCAGCAAACAAGGCGACGGCCCATTCAAGCCTAAAGTCTATTCAAAGCCTACTTAGGTCTCCTTCAAGCAACATTGCAACATCACAAAAGCCTCCAAGAACAATGGAGCCTGTGAGCACGGGATTTTGTACCAGCTCGCGCGTTCGATGATGACGGCTTTTACGGGATTTTTATCCTTGAATTACACATTTTCAAGTATCCTGACGTGTCCGAATTGAAATCCTCCTCGTTACTAATAAAATTATTTAAT
>CATIWQ010382182.1:0-13181 GCA_949673415.1 Euphorbia schlechtendalii
GAACTGTTTTTATTAACAACTTTAAATCGTCGATGTTTTAATTAGGCCATACGGGCCTCGCCAAAATCAAATCGAGCATACGTGATATATCCCATGTGTTAACCTTTGTGGATGCAGGTTAGATGTATGTTTAGGCTTTTATTTCTTCCTTCGGGTATTGTATACTTTTACGAAAAATGTAATTAATAGGGTAGCGGGCTGTTGCATCCCCCGATTTTTGAAAGCCTTGTAAATTTTATTTTCCACATTTACTTTCCGCCTTTACTTAACATTTTGTGGATGGTTTATTTTTCCGCTTTGTGAATGATTTATTATTTCGCAATACGTGAGTCATGCATCTTAACTCCAAAAACGACCTAAGTGCGAATATGCATAATTAAAAGAAAACGGTTTTCTGTAGATGTAATATATTGTGATCACTTAAGAAATAAGCAACTTATCAAGGACCCGAATCTCTGTGTCTTGGTGGGCCGTCCCCCGGACGTTAAGCCTCACAGGACTCTAATTCCTGGAAAGAGCTAATCCAAGTGGCGACTCCACACTAAGAGACGGCGGATTCGGGTTCGAACCGATCTTAAACATTTTTCGCCTTTTTTTTCTCTTTAAACCTTTTTCCCGTGTCCCCGACCCGTTGCTTTTTTCTTCTTTTTCAAAACACCCCGGTGGACCGTGCCTATGATCCCGTGCGCTCTCGGCCCACCGCTCCGTGTCCCCCGCTTACAACGTTCAAGTGTTAAATCAAGAAACCACCTTCAACTCGTGAGATCGGTTGCTTGGATTCAATACAAGGAGTAAGCCTACACATGCTAATCTATCTGCTTCATTGATATCCAGTCTCAATGAAATTATGACTAGGGATATTTAGACTTTCCATAATTACATGTTTGTGCAATTCTCGCTCCACATAGCTCCCACTATGTCCTCTGACTTTCACACTATGAAATAGTCATGGACTTTGTCTTACTATATCAATAAATTTATATATACATACAAAATAGAACATGTATAATACAAGCAAGTTACTCATTTAGAGAGAATCATCGATATATAATAAAGATGCTTTATTATTGATAAACAATAATAAAAAAAATTGTTTGTACATTAATGACTAATAAAGACATATCACCCTAATTGCGCCTAAGGCATACATCATGTCTAATAGTATGAAGTATGAATTTTTCATTGTTGATGCTTTTTCTAGTTATACTTGGACAATATTTTTTATTAAAAAAGATGAAGCTTTTGAGAAATTTTCTATTTTATGTAAAAAGGTTCTAATTTTGAAAAATGCTTCTATTACTTCTATTAGAAGTGACCATGGAAAAGAATTTAAAAATAATCTTTTTGAAAAGTTTTGCAATGCACATGGTATCTCTCATTTTTCTCTGCACTAAGAACTCCATGGTAAAATGGTGTTGTAGAAAGGAAAAATAAAATCTCATAGAGATGACTAAAATAATGTTACATGAAACTGATTTGCTAAAATATTTTTGGGCTGAAGCTATGATTTCTGCATATATCATATTTTAAACCGACCTTAGATAACCCACTTTAAAACCCTATATGAACTTGGAACCGTAAAAAAACTAAATATTAGTTATTTTCATTCATTTGGGTGTAAATGTTTTATTTTTAACAATGAAGAACATCTTTGCAAATTGACTCAAAATCTGATGAAGAGATTTTTGTTGGTTATTAATCGCATAGTAAAGCATATAGAGTCTTAATAGAAGAACCTTTCAATAGAAGAGCATGCATATTGTTTTTGAAGAAGCTAACAAAATCCAAGAAAATGAATATGAGGATGCTCTTGACATACTTGACTCACATGTTAATAGTTCGAAACAAAAATCCATCTCCGTATGGGAAAAAGACTCCTACGATCAAAGAACACAATACTCAGGAACTATAAATACAAGAAACTCAACATAAAAATCAACATAAGGAGTCTAGATATCACAAGTATCATCTTAAAGATGCTATTATTGATAATTTTTTGGAGAAGATGATGACAAGAGCACAACTAAGAGAATACTTTAGAAATATCACTTTTGTTTTCGAATTAGAACCAAAGAATTTCAAAGAAGTTGAAAATGATGAAAGTTGGATGATGGTCATGCAAGAGTAATTAAATCAATTTGTTGAACCCAAGTCAATATGTAATTCACAGTACTTAAAACGTTTGGGAAATAACAAACTTTAGGATAGTGAGATTAACTAGGTACGAAGTAAACTCTTAATTAAGCAAGTTCACTTTAGTGTGTTTAAGGGAAAAAGACTCAGTAAACTAAGGTTTAATTAAGTTATGGCTGTGTAACAAAATCTGTGTAAATCCAAGTATTATATAGTTTATAAGATATGGACTCAGGTAAGCTGAGTAGCTTTTATTTATTAAAAGTTGAGTTAATTTAACACTTAGAGAATAAAATGACACATATTCATTTACTACTATATATGAGAGATAGAATATACGTTTGATACTTTTCAGGAAAAAAAGCGCTGAAATCAAAGAAGATATACAAGTGGTCCTCACAACAAAAAGGTGTCAGTACGGAATGTTGGAGATTCCTTGGTAAATTCAAAGTCAAAAGGCATCTTCTGACATGCACCGTTTCTTAGTGTCTTTGCTCAACTTTGCAATGTTAGAAATCATATAAATCACAAGGTTCTAAGTTGCATCTCATGCACCTTTCTATCAAAATGAAATTTCTTGAAGTAAACAAGTTTTTAACGCATCAAGGTTTTCGGATTAATCTCGCGCTAGAATGTTTGAATTCTCTGTCTCTAAACATCTTGGAATTTGTTTCAACAGACAAATTCAAAAGCTGTGAAGAGAATAGAAATTGATGAAAAAGTGAGGATGAAAAGTTTACAATGGCTAATTCTAAGACCTAAGTATAAATAGAAGACTGAAGTAGACATTCAAACTTAGTGAATCACCTTGAATTTCTTAAGAGCTAAAATACTGTCAAATTATTCCCAGCATTCAGAAATTCCAACTCAAGCATTCTAAGCAAACGCAAATCGATCAATTTGTTTATAATAGAGAGAACCAAATCTTTGATTTAACATTGTAAAAGGATTCAACATGTTTTATAAGTTGAAATCCTTAGTGCACATTTCTTATTCAAATTTAAGTGAAAGTTTAGGAAGGGTACCTAAATTGTGGATTGAGAGGTAGTTAGAAAGGAAGCTACTTTCTATAATCACTTCTACCCTCTATAAAGGCTACTTTGCCTATGGAAGGAAAGAAACTCTAGTGTATTAAAACTTGGAAAGGAATTAGAGGACTAGAGGTAGGCTCGGGCCGAACCAGTTTAAAATATCAAGCGTTAAAGGGTCTTACCTTTGTTGTTTATTTTTATAGTGTCTTGTTCATCCATCATTCTCTCTATTTAATAAGTTAAGCTTGAAAAATCAATCTAAGCTGAGTAAAATACTCAGCATAAATTGAAGATAAATTAAGTCAGCGAAGCTACGTAGTTTATAGTTTTTAGACCTACACTTAGCAAAAAGTTACTCAACACACATCTAAAAACTTGACTTGGAAAAGCATTTCATGAATCTAAAATGAAACAAGTAACTGCATTCAGCCCCCTCTGCTTATTTATTAAATTTATTTCAGACCAAAAAGTGGTATCAAAGCAAGTGCTCATCTTTTAGACTCACTATCTTTGAGTTAAAGATCTTTATGGCTTACAATAACCTTTCCTCTGGCTCAAGACAAACAACACTCCTTAAAAAAGGAATGTCTAGGACTAGGCCTCCACTGTTTGACAGATAGCACTATATTTTAAGAAAAATCGCATGAAAATCTTTATTCAATCATAAAGCACGCAAGCATGGCTCGAAATTGAGCTTGGCCCTAAAATTCCTACCATTGTACAAAATGGGAACGTATCTTAATCAATCTAGAAGAATTATGATGATGCTGACCTAAGACTTCTCAAATAGAATGCGGCAGCCATCAATTACTTACATTGTGCGCTAGATCTTACAAATTTTTAACAAGGTCTCTGGCTGCAAGACAATGTAACAAATCTTGAGAAAGTTGGAGATCACCTATGAGGGGATGAACACGGTCAAGGAGTCTAAGATCAACCTCATGCTCAGAGAGTATGAGTTGTTCTAGATGGGCACCAATGAGGGCATTAAATCCATGAATACTAGGTTCAATAATATCATTAATGAACTAAAGAGATTGGGCAAGGAGTTCACCGAAAAAGAGATGGTGAAGAAGATTCTCCGAGTTCACTTTTGAGTGGGATGATAAGAAGAGCGCGATGGAGGAGACTCGTGATCTTAAGACCTACAACTATGATGAGCTGATAGGAACCTTGATAACTCAGGAGATGTCCCTGAGGAAATATAATGATGACTCTAAAAGGAGTAAAGGAAAAGCGAAAGAGGGCAGAGTTATTATCCTAAAAGTTGACTCATCAAAGAAGTCCACCAGCGGTGATTCTCATGAGTAGATGGCACATCTGACGAGGCGATTCAAGCGCTTCATGAAGAAGGAAGGGAAATTCCTTAAGAAAAAATTTCCAAGCAAAACCAAGTCAACTCAGCACCGACACGAAGATGAAGGACCAAAGAAGGAACACAACAAAGACATAAAATTCTTTGGCTGTTGTGAGAAGGGTCATATCCAATCGTCTAGTTCTAAATCCAAAAAGGATAGATTCAAGAACAGGTTTGCCAAGAAAAATAAGGCACTTGCTACCAGCTAGAATGATTCAGAAGAATCTTCATCATCTGATGAAGAAGCAACAGACTTAGCCAACCTCATTTTGATGGCTATTGGAGATAGCGGCGAGAGCTCTGCGTCTGCTTCCAAGAGCAACTCAAGCACTCCTGACCTCTGAAGTGGAGCGTAAACAAAGTGAAAAACTTACAAACTGAGGTAAAATCTTAAATCCCTTTATCAATTGAGGAGTTAGCCCAGGTACTGTTTGATGGAATGAAGCTGACTAATAAGTATGGCAAAAATATCAAAGAGCTAGTGAGGAGAAGTGAAGATCAAGAAGATATTACTGCTTCCTTATCTCTTGATATCCAATTTCTTTAAGAAAAAGCTAAATATCATGAATGTTAAAACAACAAGCTCAGTAAGAAATTAGACAAGTTAACTACCGAGATATCAGCTTTAAAGGTAAAATGGGTTCCTCCTCCAGCCAATAGTCTATCTTTGAGTAACCAAACTCACAATTCTAAGAGGAAGAATTCCTCTAAAAAGAAGAAAGCAAGCCAATCCCAAGAAAAAGCGATGTGTGGCTTTTACGGTAAAGCTGGACATGCCAAAGTCATGTGTAGGCATAAAAATGATTTTTATGACGAGTATGACTGGGCTAATCTAAGCACTCCTAACAAGGGAGGACTTGCATGTGATCTTAAGACCCGCTTATGATATTGGAATGTGGTATTTTGAGAGGGGACATCTCACAGGAGATGAAAGCTAATTCATCTCATTGGAGCGTAAAAGAAATGGAAGTGTTTGTTTTAGAGACAACCAAAAAGGGAAGATTGTTGGATGTGGCATTGTCGGTGTTTCTCCTTCAATTAATTAGGTGTCTTTGGTCAAAGGATTAAAGTTCAACTTGCTCAGCATAGCCTAGCTCTATGACAAAGATAAAAAGGTTACATTCGACTCAGCAAGTTGCTCAGTTATTAACTGTAAGACTGACTCAACTATACTCTTTGCTCCTAGAATTACTAATGTGTATATGATTGATTTATCCCTGGCCTCCACTAATGTTTATCTTGTATCTAAGGATGATAATTCGTGGCTTTGGCACAGAAGGTTGGGTCATATAAATATGAAAATTCTATCCAAACTAGCCAAAAAAGCAACTAGTTGTGGGTTTACCCAGTATCACCTTTGAGAAAGATAAACTTTACCTAGCTACCCGCTTGGTAAGCAAGTTAAAATGTCATTTAGTTCTATAAACAACATAGTAAGTAAGAGATCATTGGAGCTCCTCCACCTATATCTATTTGGTTATGTTCAACCTATGAGCATTGGAAGAATTAGACTCTCATTGGTGGTTGTGGATGACTTCACGAGATTCACATGGGTAGTCTTGCAGAGTAGCAAAGATGAAATCATTGAGTCTTTTATCAAACTTAGTAATTGGATAATGAATAAAATAAAAACTAAAATTAGTATAATCCAAAGTGATCATGAACGTGAATTCGAGAACTTTCATTTCAAAGAATTCTGTTCATCGCATGGTATTGACCACAACTTTTCTGCTCCTTATACTCCTCAATGAAATGGGGTTGTTGAAAGGAAAAACAAAACCATTATTGAAATGGCTCTATCCATGCTGAGTGATAACAATCTACCAAAGTACTTCTTGGGAGAAGATGTTAACACAGCCTGTTATATCTTGAATCGGGTTTTAATTCGCCCAATTCTTGTGAAGACACCCTATGAGCTTTAGTGAGGGCATAAGCCAAAGATTGGTCATCTTAAATCATTAAGCTTTACATTCTTTATTCTTAACACCAAGGAGAAGCTAGGAAAGTTTTATCCAAAGGCTGATGAAGGTATCTTTCTTTGTTACTCAACTAACAGTAGGGCATATAGAATATATGTCTAAAGGACTAGCTATTTGGAGGAGTCTATGCATGAAGATTTCAATGAAAACTAATAATGCAAATAGATGACCATCTGATTAAGATGGAGGAGTAAACAAGATAGAAAATCAACCCAGCATGCCATTCTCTATGCTTCCCAACCCAGTATAGGAACTTGAAGGTAAGGAAATTAAATCTGACAAAGATCTCTCAATCAACTTCAAAGAAGCAGAAGATCAAGTTCAGCCTCAATAACTTAGCACAGACTCCTGTTGTAGATCTGAGTCTTCCAAGAGAGATTAGAACTCATCACAATCACCCTCTCAAAAGTGTTATTGATGATGTTCATAATCTAGTGATGATGCGAGGTCAGCTCAGTAGAATGATGAGCCATCCAACTTTCATCTCATTAATTAAACCTAAGAAGTTAGAAGATGCAGAAGGAGATGATTATTGGATGATTGCAATGCAAGAAGAATTAAATCAATGCAAAATGCAATGATGTATGGAATCTAGTTCCAAAGCCCAAAGGAAAATCAATTATCGGCACCAAATGGGTTTTCAAGAATAAGCTTGATGAAGATGGCGTTGTTGTCAGAAACAAGGCCAGGCTTGTTGCTCAAGGCTATAATCAGCAAGAAAACATAGATTGTGATGAAACCTATGCACTTGTAGCTTATCTTGAAGCAATAAAAAAATTTATGTGCTTTCTCATCTCAGATGAATTTCAAATTATTTCAAATGGATGTTAAAAGTGCTTTCTTAAATGGCTTCATTCAAGAGGAAGTTTATGTGTGCCAGCCTCCAGGCTTTAAAGATCCAAAGAATGCTGAGCATGATTTCAAATTGATGAAAGCTCTCTACGAATTGAAGTAAGGCCCTAAAGCTTTGTATGAAAGGATAACCAATTTCTTTATCAATAAAGGCTTTGCAAGAGGGAAAGTAGATAATCTGGTGAAAGAAGGGAGATGTGTTGCTTGTCCAAATCTATGTGGATGATATGATCTTTGGAGAAACTGATGATAAGCTATGCAAGGAGTTGAGCAAGCAAATGAAGAGTGAATTTGACATGTCAATGATGGGAGAGCTCAACTTTTTCCTTGGATTGTAAATTAAACAAAGTGAAAATGGAATCTTCATCAATCAAGTAAAGTATCCCAAAGAAGTCCTAAAGAAGTTTAATATGGAGCATTCAAAGCCAAGGTCCACTCTCATGGCCACTGATACTATCTTAAGTAAAGATGAAGCTAGTAAGCCTATAGACAATAAGTTCTACAAAGGCATTATTAGTTCTTTCTCAACATAACTTCTAGTAGGCTTGACATTCAATATTCAGTGTGCTATTATACATGTTATCAAGATAACCCTAGAGAATCTCACTTAGAAACTGTTAAGAGAATTCTCCGGTATTTGCAAGGTTATATTGATGCAGGTTTATGGTATCCCATCAGCTCAGATTTCATTCCTAGAGGATTCATAGATGCAGACTATGGCAGAGACAATCTTAAGAGAAAAAGCACCGCATGAGGATGCCATTTCCTTGGAGAATGCCTTATCTCATGGTATAGTAAGAAGCAAAATTCTGTTACGTTGAGTAAAGCTTAAGCTGAGTATATGGCTGTAGGAAGTTGTGTAGCACAACTACTATGTATTAAGTAGCAACTGGAGGATTATGATATAAAGTCTAAGTGCCTCAAAGTTATGTGTGATAACATTAGTGCAATTAACCTATCCAAGAATTCGGTTCAACATGGTTGGATGAAGCATGTTAATATAAGACATCACTTCATAAGGGATCATGCCTGAAGGGGAGATGTCAAATTAGAGTATGTTACTTTAGAAGAACATCAAGCTAACATATTCACCAAACCATTAGCAAAGGAGTAGTTCAATGTTCTTAGGTAGCTAATTGGTATGGCAAACCCCATGTGAAGAAAATTCAAGAAATTTTGGCTAAGTGTTGAAAATCAAATCTCAACTCAACTGAGCGAGATAACAAGTATTTAACACCGTTATATTTTAAAGTAACGTTGTGAGATTTAGTTTCGCGGTTAAAACCCAAAAGCTACTTTATCCAAATAATGTTTTTGAATTGGAATTGTCCAAAATCACAACTTGCCATATTACTATATCGGTTAAATCCTTCTTAATCTCAGCATTCATTTTCATCTTGTGTTGTGAGAGCGTCACGTATCATCTGCAAGTTGAAGAGCCTATTTAAGCAAGAGTATGCTGGAGAGAGAAGGTTACCTACAATTTTCAAATCTCAAGAGTTTTTTTAAAGAACCCTAAATTTCTCTCATCTCTCAAATTCTCTCAACTGAAAATGGCAAACATAAGAAAAACCCTCAAGCTCCAAGGCATATCAAAGAGGAGCATATTTGTTTGCATTGATGTTTCTACAAAGAAGATCATTTTCCCCCATGGAACTATATTCACTAAGATTTACTAGCTTGGGAATCAAGACTTTGTCCTAGTATTCGAAGTAGACTATGAAGGGCTGTTGAAGAATAAATTTCTCCATAAAGTAATTAAGTAGAAAAGTCTTAGTTAATTTTTATTGCTAGAAGGACCAGCCATCAAAAGCTTGATTTAGAGCTTATACAGAAACCTCTACTCCATCCAAGGGTATAATGATGTATTGATGACAGAAATCAACAATAACTCTTACTTGATTTGTGCGGAACTAGTGGGAAGTCTTCACAACAAGCCATTCAAGTGTACCAAATTGCAAAGAACTGGCGATGAAGAACAAGTAGTTGTCCTAGAACATTGGGAACTCCCTGTTGATTACGAATTTGGAGAGATATCCACTTCAAGGATAAGGTGGGAAGTTAGGGTTTGTCATGAGCTGCTGGTGAAATTGATTTTGCCCAAGACAGGATCTTTGAGTAGTTGCATGTACTTTGAGAGGTGTGTGGTCTACCATATTATAGAAGGTAAGAAACTTAACTAGCCAGTGTTGATTCTTCATCACTTGACCAAAGTTACTACCGTCTACCATTATGGTTATTTGATCACCAACCTCATGAAGGCTGTGAGAATGGATATTTATCCATTCATAGATGGATCGGGGGAGATTGTCATCCCACTGAAGAGGATGCTGGACATGACTCACTTTAGAAAATTGAAGAGCAAGTAGATTCATACCGCTACACCAAGGTCCAAGACCTTAAATAGAAGAAGGCCAAGGTAGAACCAACTATGTTCGCCATAAACATACTCAAGGAGGATGAGGTTGCTTTTATGGTCGACTTTGAGGGAGATAATGAGGAGACTGTAGAGGATGTTCCATTATCCGCTCAACTAGAGAAAATCTCAATAGCCTCTGCTCCCTCTTCTCCAAAAGCAAAGGCTGGATCGCAAAGGGTAAGAAAAAGCCTAGTAAAAACAAGGGTAGGAAATTCGCCTGCCTAATCGGAAGCCAAACCAAGGAATAAATTGAATTTAAAAACTCACACTCAAAGAGAAGCTGAGGAGAAAAAAAAGGCTGAAGAGGAAGAAGATGCCGCAGAGGAAGGGATAGCGAACGTTAGAGAAAGCGTAAGCTGGAAGAAGATGATTATGATGTGGGACAGGGGAGCTCTAAGAAAAGAAAAGAGGACCCTGAAACCATCAGCCCTAGTGATGCTATTGAATTGAAGAAAGTTATTTCCAAGGCCAAAGGCACACAACGCAAGCGATCTGCCACTACTCGCCTAACCAAGAAAAATGTCCAAGTGGTGAGTAGTGATGAGGATGATGGTGACATGAAGATCATCAATTAGGAAGAACCTACTCTTCCTGATTCTAACATCCCTAGCCCAAATCACACTCAGACTAAGTCTCTTCAAACTCAGGCTGAGTTACCTAAGGATGATCCATCCTTGGGTCAAACAACCAACCCTTAAGTACCTATAAATCCTACCCCAATTTCTTCTGTAAATCATATACCTTATTCTCTTGTACCTTCTTCTCCTGTAAATCCTGAAATCCCTCAGCCTATAAATTCCCAAATTCCCACTTCTTCTCTAAATTCTCCTTCCTATGTACCTTTTAATGTAAATTCCCTAGTAAACACACCTTCCACTCCAAACCATTCTTCACCTCCTCAAAACACATTAACTGCCATCATTCCATATCCTATAAAATCTAAACCAACCCCTACTTCTTCAACTATACAAAACACATATACTCCTAAAGTTTCTTCTCAACCAAACTCTACCCCTTCAATTCCTCTGATCAGAGAATTTCCTACAGTTGAGAACTACGCTTAGCAAGGAAAAGCAAGTGAGGATGTTGGTGAAGCAAATTTTATGGATAGTAAAGCAACTCCCTCCAGTACTAAGCCAGTCCAAGAGGACTTGGCTGACTCAACCATCTTAGCTCAGATAAGAAGTTGGCAAGGAAGTAATTCCCAACTCTCAAAACTGAAGTTGAGTTGAATAAAGTAGTAAGCTATGTCCTACTGACTTAAGAATTGACGGATTTATCTACCTAAGCAACGGCTAAGCTTCTGGAGTTTGATGCACATTCAAGTATTCCCTCTGAATTAGTCTATTACAAAGAATTTGAGAAGATTCAAGAAAGTTTATACACCATTTATAACCATCTTGTAAAGGAAAGCGCAAAGCGCCTAGTAGAAAAGATGGCACTTTTTCTAATCAGACTCTCTAATTCTGTATATCAGCTCAATGCACCCGTCTCCTCTATCCCCGCATCTACTGTTATTGTTAACGTAGTACCTGGATAAATGAAGGGTAGTATAGATGCTGATGTAGAGTAGCTGAGTAACTTGAATGCAACTCTGGCAATTGAAGCTAAGATGTTTCACACGTTTAGCAAAGAACAAACCAAAATAAAGAGGAGCACTAACAATAAAATCAATTATCTGTCCAAAGAAGTCGTTGTAACTAAATACCTTGGACACAACATGTGCTAGTTGATGAAATGTATGGTCAGCTATGATAAGAAGGTTAATAGAAACCTATGCTTAACCTTGATGCACTAGAACAGAAATTTATCTTAGCTTGCAAGCTCATAAATGATAACATTAATGACTCATCGAAGAAGGTATAAAAAGCTCTCCTATAAGCAATGGACAAAGTCTTTCCTTAGCCAACTGAGTTTCTAGACCTAAAAAATGGTCTCTTAGTGCAAAAGAAATTGAAAACCCTAAAGGATCGTAAATTTAATAAGAAGAAGAATGTAGAATAACCGGTCACCATTGGGATGTATGACTCAAGGGATGTTGAATTCATAGCGAAGACCATGAATAATTTCTTCCCTCGAATTATTAAAATGGAAGCCAAGATGAAGATATCACTTTCTACTTCAGATTTCAGAGGTTTGCTGTAATGCTTTCAACAGTTTTCCTGTTAAGGATTTGATCAGATTGCTCATCTTACCCGGTACCACCATCTACTTCATGAAGAACTCAATGATCAAGACATCCTAATGCTTAAAGGGACAGAATAGCTTGAGTAAGCAATATCTCCAGCAATCAGAGGAAAGCAAGAGGACTTTTAGGCTGCTCTCGACTCCATTAATTTGTGTTTGGATCAAATTATAAAAGGCCAAATAACAAAGGGGGAGAAAGTAGTTGAAGATGTAACGAGGACAACACACCAATATTGACATTCACTTTTACAAAGGCCTTAGCATCCTCAACCTCAACAACATCATTAGTCTCAGCATCTACAACATCATCAATAACACCATCAAAGAAATAATTCAAAAGGTGAAGGACCATCTTTTTCTCAGTTTCGTAGATAGCTTTAGAATAGACCCAAACTTGTAATAGTGATTCAATGTAATCAATTAGTGTAGAACATAAATTGCCTGATGCCTAAGTTTTTGTTATTAATGAAAATTCAAGTTTGTTTCAATCATAAAGTTAAGAGCTTCTTAACCAAGTATATCACTAGTAGAAAAATGGTCAGTGGCATGGCGTCAGTTTGAAAATCGACGCCATTGTTAAGTATTAGCATCAGTTTTTATATCAACCGACGCCATTGTGATGACTACTTCAACCACATAGTCCAGCACCTATATTGATTTTATGTCGGTTCTTAAATAAATCGACGCGATTTCATTAAAATTTTTTAAAAAAATTTATGCTTTTTATTACATACATATCTATATTCAACCTGTTAAAATACAAATACTATAACATTTTAATAAAAAAAACTCCTGACATTGGAATCATCACAATTATAAACAATGCAAAACAATAAATATAAATAAGAATCTAAACAACAAATATAAACAAGAATCTAAAGTCCACTCAGGGGAGACTTTTCACCTTTAACACACTCGCCCTAGTGAGCCCAAATGTCTCCCGCAATTATAGTTTCTGCAATACTCTATTCTAAACAACAAAAAGATTCCAAAAAATGCAGGTGTCTCTTTATATTCACTAGTGCAGAAATGGCTTTTGGGGACGGTTTTTTTAGCTTTTCCGGACGGTTTTGAACCGTCAGCACAAGCTGCGACGCGATTGATAAGCATTAATGCGGACGGTTTCAAACCGTCCGGAATAAGGAGCATTGCGGACGGTTCTTTTAAAGGAACCGTCCGGAATGCTATTTCAAAAACATTTTACTCTGGTTAGAAGCAATACG
>CATIWQ010382229.1:0-16931 GCA_949673415.1 Euphorbia schlechtendalii
AGGTTGCGAGCACCGAAATGTTAGAATCCAAAAACTTTTCTTTTATTTTAAAACGACACTAACTTAAAAACACACACAAAAACAAAATAAAAATATACTACTATATATGTGTGTGTGTGTGTGTGTGTGTGTATTAGAAAAGATAAGAGATTTAAGTGCCAATTGAGTTTCCCATCCCCTTGACTTCATATTCATGGATGAAATATAACTTGACAACTTCTTGAATGCAAGAATCAATCAAGTCAAGTTTCATGCATATGTCTTCATCCATTAGATATTTATAAGCATTATCCATATAAAATTCAGCAGTATCGTCACCTCTCCTTAACTTAATTTTTCCTTTCGACACATTTATCAATGCTTTGCCAGTATGCATAAAAGGTCTTCCTAAAATTATAGGGCATTTTTCATCATATGCAAAATCTAGTACAACAAAGTCTGTTAGAAAAACAAATTTATCCACTTTAACTAGCACATCTTCTATTATGCCATAAGGACGCTTAATAGACTAGTCAATAAATAGCAAGACCATATTTGTCCTTTTTACTTCATCATCAAGCTTAAACTCTTTGAAGATCGATAAAGGCATAAGATTTATACTAGCCCCAAGATCACATAAACATTTTGGAAAGGACATGTTTCCAAGTTTACACGTTATTGTAAAACTTCCCGGATCTTTAATTTTATTGGCCATTGTAGAAGTTATTATTTTGCTACAATTTTTAGTTAAAGATACTTTCGATATTCCTTCTAAACTACGCTTACGAGATAAAGATTTTTTAATAAACGTACCGTAGTTTGGGATCTGTGTAATGGCTTCAATGAATGAAAGATTGATTTCCAGACCTTTATGTTTGTTGATGAACTCGATGAATTGCTTATCCTCATTCTTCTTCTTCATTCTTTGTGGAAACGGTGGTTGAGGGGGATTAACCTTTTTTTCATCCACTTTTACTTTATCATTTGATTTACTCGTATAATCATCCAGCACTTCAACAACATCATTAGTAAGCATACCCAAAGGATCTAATTTATTTAGTAATTTACCACTACAAAGGGCTATAGCATGCACATTTTCCTTAGGATTTCCTTCTGTGTTACTAGGTAAATTTCCTTTTCCTCTACATGGAATAGCACTCGCTAATTGTCCAACTTATACCTCCAAATTATGAATCAAAGATGACTGATTCTTAAACATTTGTTCCATCTTATTCTCTAAATTCTTGTAACATTCCTCAGTGTCTGATTGCTTGTTAGAAACACCTTCTAGAAATTTATCTATCTTACTTGTCAACGATCCTATTCTATCAGTACTCTGATAATTCTTTTGTTGATTATCACTGGACTTCCAATTAGAACTCCTATAATTATTTCCAATATTGCCATAAGAATTCCCTTGACTTTGAACATAACTTAATTGCTCCCCTACACATGGGTTAAAGTTACACTCAAAAGCAGTGTGTCCTATTTGGCCACAATTTTCACATGTTAAAGGGTTAATCTTACTTATATGCATATTATCTATCTTATGAGATAATGTAGATATTTTCACTTGCATAACAGAAATACGATCTAATTCATTAACCTTTTTAACTGAACTAGAAGATCTAGATGCAACATGTGAATGAGTAGGATTGGTAGTACTTACTTGTGCTCTCTCCATTAGCCACATACTATTGTTATTTCCCATATCTTCCAAAAGATCAAAGGCTTCTTAACTAGTCTTTTTCATAAGAGATCCCGCAACCATAGCATCAATCGCTCCACTTGTTGCATGATTTATTCCATTGTATAAAGTTTGCAGAATAACATTCCGGGGTAAACCATGATGAGGACAAACTCAATGAAGTTCCTTATAACGTTCCCAGGCTTCGTATAAGGATTCACTATCCTTTTGAGTAAAGGAAGTGATTTCTTTAATGAGTCTTGCGATTTTAGCTAAAGGAAAGGCTTTGGCTAATTTATTCTAAGTGGTGATTGAATTTAGAGTTAATGTATTCAACCAAACATTCACTTTATCACGGAGCGTAAATGGAAATAGGCAAAGTTTAACTACTTCATCAAGAACATTAGGCATTTTGAAAGTATCACAGACTTCTAGAAATTTTTCAATGTGAGCATTAGGATTTTCATTGGGTAGACCATTGTATTGGACATTATTACTGATCATTTGAAGCAATGCTGGCTTGATTTCAAATAGATTTGCGTTGATTGGTGGTCTAGCAATTCTCTGATTGTTACCATTGATGGTCAGAATGACATAATCCATGAGCCTTGGTTGAGGTTGATCATGATTTGGTTGATCTTCATCAGCCATTCTTCTTCTTTGTCTCTTATTTATCAATTTTCTGCTCTTAACAAATCGTTCTATTTTTTATTCGAAAGATGCCAAACTTTCTCCTGAACTACGCGTACTTGGCATGCACATGCTAGAAAGAAAACTCAATGAATAAGGAAAAATAATATGTTAATAACAAAATATAAATACTTAAAACCTAAACAAAAATAAAAATAAATAAATCTAATTGACATATAAATATAATTGTCTATTCTCCAGCAATTGGATCTCTAGAACGCACTTGCCTCCCCCATAATGGCGCCAAAAACTTGTTCGCTTTTCTACTAATAATATAAAAGTTCTAAATATGAATAGGTGTTGTCAGGACTGCTTATCAAATAGAAAAAAGATGATAACTACAAGTATACAGTTGCGATGTAGTTTTAAACAATATCGATCCCATAGGGAAGGAATTTGGTTCTAAGGATCAACTAGAGTTACGGAACAAAAGAAAACAAAATAAGGGTTTTGAATAGTAGATAGACGAATGGACATATGCATGAACAAATTAGATGCAAAGCATATAGATATTCCCTAAGAACAAGTATAGTGGAGTAAAATATGAAAAATATTCATTGATGTTTTATACACTAGATAACTTCAACAAACTCAGTTCTAGATGCCCAAATATCCTATAATTCACCACAGAGCAACACATGAAATGACTTTTCTAAATCTAGGGTAAACGAATTATGACACTTATAAAAACATGGACAACAATAAAACTATGCTTAGTGCGGGTCGCTCTCACATAGCCATATTTAGCAAGTTACCACTCTAAAAATGTTGGCTCACTAAACAGCATTAAAATCACAGATCAAGTGATTATACATATTCTTGTTAACCCCAAAACTACTCTTAAAGTTAACTTGAAAGAATATAACTTTATTAATATAAGTGATGCAAGATGTAATACTAGTTATAACAAATAGATATATCATAAACTTCGAATTAGAAAGTATAAGTTGAAAACAAAGTAAAGTTGTATGGTATACAAGTGAAAGCTAAAGTTGATCAAACTGTATCCACTCTTTAATGGGAGTCGTCAATTCCTACAATTACTGCTTTTACTTTGAATTCGGTCTCAACTTTAACAGAACCTCCACTAGGATGTTATTCCTTGTGAGCAGCAAGATGATGATGGACGTGTTTCTGGGATAACAATGGAGCTATCCTCTATTGGGATAACAGCTAGTGGTTCTGTTGAGTTTATTACATCAGTCCTGACAATAGCAGAATCTCACCTTTCCTTAGTCTAGTTCGACCTTAAATTATTCATTGAAAAGGAGCTTGATCTCGCCTTAACTCTAGATGATACGCCATCTATCTGTCATCCTCCGAAACAACAACAGAGTTCAAAGATTGGGATACAAATTCATTGCATTTATGGCATGTTGTGAGTTCTCTAACTCTCGCAGAGACACAAACTGTCACATCCCCTAGGGAAAAATTTATCATTATATCATCCATTTTGGTTGGAATACTCATCACACATGATAACACATTAAGATGATCTGGCCTAAGGAAATTGTAGTCAATCGACATCAACTTACCCATCACAGCCGCAATATCCTTAACTAAACACTCCGTGACGATGCGAGGCGAGAGACCCAAAAAATCCACAATGCATAATTATTCAGAAGGAATAAAATCCATCACGTATATTTATACCTCAGAGAATAAATCTTGTAAGGGTAGCCAATCACCTTCTAAAAAGCTCGATAATGCATCTTCGGAGAAGAAAGAGACCACAACCAAGTTACCACTCACAGGAGCAATGAAATTTACTGCAAAATTTCTATTCCTAACAAAGGAATAGAGGTCAGGAATATCACCAAGCTTCCTCACCTTTGTGAAGCATGATAAGGAAATCTAACCCGCTTTCTCCACCTCCTTATTCAACCTCAAATCAATCAGCTTGGGCATTGGTGCAACCACCTCTGCATATGTTCATGAATCCCTTGGAGAGGCTGAAAAGTTATGCCTCGGAACCTGCTTTACTATTGAATTAGCCTGGATAGAAACATTCACACTATTCACTCATGCCAGAGGACATCCATACTTAGCTATGAATGCACGAAGTTTGAATTTCCCGATTGCAATCACGTTCAAATGGAAGAGAGCTTCATGCAAAAGGATTGATCCTTCTAGGGTAAGAAATCTAAAACATTGATTTCTAGTGTTCCTCTTCTTGACCACATAAACATGATCGATAATACAAAACTTCAAGAAAACAATCTTAATGGCATCTTTATCATGAGATTCCGGGAAGTTTTGAAAATATATTTTGCTGGTGCATCTTTTGGTAGGGTTTGAATAAGGTGGCTGGTTTGGTTTAGGTTTGATTCCAATGGTGCCCAACTGTTACAGGATGGCTATGGGGATGGTTGAGGGACGCTGCCGATAAGATTTCCGGCAGAGGGGAGGTGGGATGGCTAGCGGCGGCTTAGGGTTTCCTCTCTCTCCATTCTCTCAGTTTTCTATACATTTAGAAATAACTAGTAATTGAAATTTGTTTATGTTGGTTGCTGTTTCATGAAAGTTGCATTTTGTTCATGTATTTGCACATTGATGAGTCGTAGTTTCACATAAATTTCATTTTGCAAACAAACATATAAGGGAAAAATGGTAATAGGCCCATTAAGTAATCTCAGGCTCCTTGGTTAAAGAGTATAGATACTCCTGTTATATAAACCCAATCCATCTCTATACTCTTATCCTCTCAAGCCAACACTATTTTATTTGTTTCTCTCAAACACAACATATCTAATAACACAATTTCTTTCTCTTGCGAATTTGTTGGAATAGATAAGGCTTAAGTTCTATTTAGAATTTATGTTTGAGCTTGTGATTTAGGGCCCTAAATTTCCTCTTATTTTTTTATCATGCTTTTTAAAAAAAAAACCCTTAGAGGAGATATGTGTTCCTCTAGAACAAAAAAGATTGGGGTGGATGAAAATTTTGGGCGGATGTCCCAACTAGGTTGATGTATCTTCTTACCTACAAAACACCCACCCCTTCTTCATTAAATAAAAATGGTTATCAAAATAAGAGCCATAAATTATGCATTACAAGGTAAGGAGAAAACTCAGATTTGTAAACAAGTCCGACACCAGGTGACAAACATTATATTTGTAAGAATTAAAGAGAAACCAACAAAAATTAATACAAACGATAAGTCTGTCTCCATCTTCGATATCTCCTTGAAAGACTTTTTTGTTACACTTCTTTCAAATGCTCTAGGATAAAATTGGCCATAATCCGGTCCGAAAATCATGAAAGGTACCCGGTTTGTAAAATGAACACCATAATAGGAGAAAGTTAGAACCTAAATCAGGTAATGCCATTGAAATTCCCAGCAATAAAATGCATCACACAAAAACTTGAAGCTCTCCTTATAAAAGAAAAGATAATGTTCCATAGATTCCGTGGATGGACAAAATGGGTAGGTCGTGTTATCAATTGTGCAGAAACCATAGTTTTAGAGAAACTCTCGAGTAGGTAATCTATCATGAAATACAGTCCATCCAAAAAATTTAATCTTGGGGAGCACATTTGCACTCCAAAGAATTTTGAAATTCTTTGGAGGAGGTCACCATTGGGGTTGTTGATAATAGTCGCAACAATAGGCCGCTGCAAAATACAAGTTATGAATGCTAATATCCCAATAAAAATGGTTGACACTTGGGTGGAAGGATGACATGGCGGCTCTCAAATTTGGGAAAATGGTTGGACAAGATGTGAAGATCCAAACCCTCAATTCCATGCAACATTACTGATTTGTAATGCAAACTATGTTTCCAAAAGGGACCAGATTGGGGCTGTTCTGCGAATAGAAAGGAGCACCCTTCTTCGATCATTGATATTTTACGTTGCAGAAGACAAATAGGTATGGGAAGAGATATCAGTGATGTGAATGAGATCCAATTAATGTGCCAACAGCTACCAATTTTTTCGTTACCAACAAACACACGCACATTGGAGGAGAAAAATGCCCAATTGCTTTCGTTAGTGAAACATTTCAAAATACCATGCCAAATCGAGGAGATGGAGTTTCAGTCCCTACCTAATAGGCCATACTAAGATCGAAATCTGTATTGTTATACACAAAAATTTTACCAAAGGGACTCCTCGTTGAGTTCAAATAATTTCCAAATCCATTTGAAAAGTAAGCTAGCGTTAACAATTTTCAAATCGCGAATATAGAGACCGCCAAGGTGTAACGATAAACTAATTATGCTCTATCTTACTTTATAGAAGCCATCCATATTAGAATCACCCCGCCATAAAAATTTATGCATTAGATGATTCAAAATTCTAATGACGGAATCTGGAATGTGAAAATTAGATAATAAATAAATTGGGGGGAGGATAGTACCGATTTGATTAGAGTGGTTCTTCAGGCATATGAGAGACAACTCCCCTTCCAACTAGCTAGATGAGACTTAAATTTCACAATCAATGAATCCCATGATGTGATGGGGGGCTGCCTCAGGCTAAGTGGAATGCCTAAATAGTTGATTGGAAATTTCTCCACCCGATAACCAAACAAATTCGCATAGGACACCATTGAAATTTCGCTAGCATGAATTCTCAAAAGAGCACTCTTATTATAGTTAATTCGAAGCTCGAAAATCAATTCAAAGCACCTTAAGATCTGAATGAATCTTGAAATGATATACTCTTCTACCGGTAGAAAGCAAATAGTGTTGTTTACGAATTGTAGTAATGAGATATCCGGTGGAGATTGCTTCAATTTGAATCCAGGTAACACACCCTTTCTGATAATAGAGTCAAGAAGCTATTTTAAGCCCTCTACAACTAACACGAAAATGAAAGGAGAGAGTGGGTCTCCTTGTTTCACCACTTTTGATTTTGATCAGAGGACAGGGAATGCCATTAATAAGAATTGAAGTTGTCGAGTTCCTCTAGCAATAGGTTAACCATGAAATCCATTTTTTTTTCTTAAAGCCCATTCTATGAAGTACCGTGTTAATATAGTTCTGAGAGATACTATCAAAGGCCTTGTGAAAATTCAGTTTCAACACAAGACACGATTTCTGACTAGCTTGTAAACTATGGATAACCTCAGAAGCAAAGAAAGAGCAATCATGAATATTCCTTCCCATAATGAATGCAAACTGATTACTAGAGATCAAGGAAGGTAACACGGCTTGTAAACAAATAGAAAGCATTTTCATAAAAATTTTGTAAACACCAAGTATAAGATAGATTGGTCTAAAATTGTGTAAGGATTAAGAACCTAGTAGTTTAAGAATTAATACTGTAAAGGAG
Organism: Euphorbia schlechtendalii; assembly: GCA_949673415.1. NCBI lineage: Eukaryota > Viridiplantae > Streptophyta > Magnoliopsida > Malpighiales > Euphorbiaceae > Euphorbia > Euphorbia schlechtendalii. Next base: position 7,634 of record CATIWQ010382229.1, read on the forward strand.
GTTTTCAAAGAGTCGGGCAGCCGCGAGGCAGCATGGAATTGATCAACAATCAACATAAATTCCACCTTCAAATCATTCCAAAAACGTTTGTAAAAGAAGAAATTGAATCCCTCAGGTTAAATTCATCTATCGTAAATGGGGAAATCAGGGCCAAATTCTAAGCATCAATAACTGTAGAAAAGTAGAAATTTCGAAGAGAAAAAGCTTCGGATTTCCTGCGAAATAGCTCGTGGGACACTAACAATTTGACCTTAATATCCAGCTGAGTGATTTTATTGTTAGGTATCTTGGTAAAGTAGTTCGATGGAAAAATGATGTATTATTATACCCTAACAGAGTCCACTTGAAGTGGGATTGTTGATGCCTCAATTTTTCCAAATTAACACAACGCTTCTGAAGAGAAGAACGGAAGTTGTGAAGATCCAAATTTTTCGTAATAGAGAGAGGCCATGGGAGGTTGCTTGAGGTGAGGGCTAATATTTTTAACACCAAATCCAAGATTATGTTATTCAGTTTCTCGAAATTCTTCGAATGCCAGGGCCGAATAGCCAAAGCCAGTTTGGCTAATTTGAATGAAATATCTGTATGTGTGTAAGTCGAACTAATATTTTCCCATTTTGAATGAATGAAAGGTAAGAAATCATCCTTATCCCACCAAAGATTTAGCGATCTGAATGGTTTAGTACTAGCTGTCGAGATAGTGGATATAAAGTATAAAATCGGTAGGTGATCTGATAACGTCGTGTCCATTGTCGAGATGGATTGGTTTGGCCAAAGATCAAGAATATTTCCTGAGATAAGAACTCTATCAATTTGAGAATAGGACATTCAATTATGCCAAGTAAAATCCTTACCATGGAGAGGTAAATCATGGAGCTCGGCATCCAAGATGAAATCCTGAAATGCGACCATAGAATTGTAGTGATGGTTAACTGATCTTTCCAATTCGTGAAGGAGTTCGTTTAAATCACCACAAAGTAAAATCTTTGGAAACTATTTAATAATCGGATGAATTTCAGACCATAAAGCATTCCTGGCTGAGAAATTTATCAGAGCATACAGAGAGATTACATGAAAATCTTGTTGAAGCATAGAGAATTTAATCGAAACTCATGTGGAAGTAGATTGAATAATTGATCCATCAATGAGGATAGAATTCGACGAGAGTAGTAGGCTACTCAAAGCACCAATAAAGGGAATATAGTGGTATGAAAAATCATTGTGACCCCGTGATCAGAGATGTTTTCCACTATCATCTCCAGCAAAGTAAAAAAAATTCAGATTGGTTTTCGAATGAGTGAAGAGATAAATTGATATTTAGAGTTGTTGTTTACACCTCCCCGACAATTCCAACTTAAGAAATCCAGTGACAAAAGATAGGAGATCATACCCAGATAAGAATAATCTAATCAATTAATCAGATTATCTATAGCAGGCCCAATAAACGACCCATGGAGTTCCTTGAAGAGTCTTAATTTGTTGCCCAAATTAATCTTTTCCTCTTTTTATTGAGATGGGATACTCTTGATTGGGATAGAATAATGACCAGATTCAAATTTGGGATGTCTTAGCCTGAAGATTCTAAATTCAAAGGGATATGTGTTGGGCTCACATGCAAATATTCCTGCGTCACAACATTTTGCTTGGCCTAGACACTTTGTCTAATTAACACCCGAGTAGACTCTGAAGCAGGGCTTAGATTAGCTTCGGAATGGGCAGAGACATGTGCACTACCTAGGGCCTCATCAATGTGGTCAAAATCATCATGGAACAACTCAGTAGAGGAGCTAATGGCAACATTGGAATCGCAAGAGAAGTTAGAGGTTGAGTCTCAGTAGTGATCACATCCTACTCCCTGTTTAAGATTAGAAAAAACATGAACCTCCCTATTGCTCTTTAATAACTGGTTTGTTGTTCTGAGAGGGAACAAGATATGAAACCACGTCTAGACATTTTATTTGGTGAAATCAAAATCTATCAAAACGATTCTCCCGAAGGAACCTGTTAGGTGTCTAATTTGATCTTTGTTAATAATCAAGGGTGGAATTCCCATAAGGTCCACATACATAATGCATTTTGAGGGAGAATAATTAGCCGTAAGAAAAACAAATCCCCACCTACAAATTTGTTCATTGCAATAACAGAATTAAAAGACACAACAACCTTATCGTTACCCATGAGAGCATTAAAAATAATATTGAATCCATGTTCATGTAATAGTTTATAAGAAAAATAAATATTTGAGATATTAGAAAAAGTGATAAGGCAAGACTTATCTTTCCAAGGGGTAGCTTCCATAATTAGTGCATGGCCCTGAGATGATGTTTCGTGATTGGAAGGAGGCCTGAGCTGGTTAGAAAATTTAGCACCGTGTGAAACCTTCCATCCTTTAACAATTTTTTCATAAGATGTTTCGCCTTTGAAAGAGTTTCTGAATGTTATATTCTACCTTATGGCTTGATTCATGATTGCACTTGGGGGTCGCGAGTGTTCATAATCAGGTTACCTCGAATATCTAGCTTTATATGCCCTCAAACTGATGATTTTGATTGATACAGAATTTAATTTTAAAGGACTTCATGAACGGGCAGTGAATCATCAACATTTACGAAGCTAAAGTTTAGATTTCTCATGTTCTTTCTCTTAGCAATGTAAAACCTACCCGAAATACCATACCTTTTGAAAACTCGAGACATATTATCTACACCATATGCAATTGGAAAGTTTTCAAAAATAAATCCTGGTGAAGGTGGAAGATCGGTAATCTGATGACCGAGGCTAAGTGGCTTTTTGTAAATCATGATGGATAGGAGCTCGTTCATGGGGATAGATAAGGTTTAGATTTTGGATGTGGTGCGTGGAAAAGGGTTTTGGTTTGAGTGATTCGGGGTTGTGGCAATTAGAGAGAGGTTGATGATGGCGGGCATGGTGGTGGGTATGGCTGCAAGGAATGGTGAGGGGATGGTGGCTAGGGTTGCAAGGGTGGTTAGGGTTTCTATCCATCTGGTACATAATTTTTTTGAAAAACTTCCGAAGAGATAATGTGTCTGTTCGAAAGCTAAAAGGTTGAGATGGGAGAAAATTTCGATGCGAGGTCCCTAACTAGGTTGGTTTCTTTGCTTGCCTACAAAACTACCGCACCTCTTTTATTAAAATAATGGTTCCATTCTCAAGGTGAGAACAGATTACAAATGGAGTTTAGTTACAAAGCAAAAACCTTGAGTTAACAAAGATATAAGAGGTTGTAAAGGAAAGCGTATGTCTATTACAATGAAAAATAAACCAACATAAGTAAAAGCTCTTTGTAAAGATGCCCCTTGATCCAATAGCTCCCTAGAACACAAGTTTTTTCTGTCATTTCCAAATGAGACATGATATAATAAACCATAGAGAAGTTCTAAAGTTATGATACAAGCCCGGTCTAAAGCAACAACGCCAAACCTCCAAAAACCTTGAGCAGGTGCACGGGAAAGGGATTGGGAGACCAAACCAACGCAAATATTCTTTCCAAACACGGGTATTACTTTGGCTAAGTAGTAAAGCATGATTAAGAGTTTTTGTTTCATTGAAAAAAGGGTAAGTCACATCAATAAAAGCAATGCAGCCGTGTAAGAGGAGAAAAGACCTCGTTGCTAGCCGACCATGTAAGACTAGCCAAATAAAGAATTTGATTCTTGATAGCATGCAAGACCACTAAACAATATTAAAGTCAATTAAGGGCTTGGGCTAACCAGGTGTGATGTAGAAGCTATTGCAAAAAGAACCGGTAGAGTAGTTTCATAGATCACCGACTTCCCAAACCATTTTATTCGTTGTTTAGGTGAAAAATAGGTAATGCCCCTAACAAAATGCACCATTTGTGTTTGTTTGTGGCTGGAAAAAGGAAGGAATGGATGTGAAAATCCAGCCCCTAAGTTGCTCACATCTCTCCCTCATCGAAACTCGAAGCGAACGTTTCCAAAATGGCCACGAGTGGGCTGATAAGGAGAATAAAAAATTGCAGCCTACCGCAACTGAGCATCTCTTCATATTACACAAGATAAGGAGATCCAGAAAAATAAATGCTAGTGTTTGATTTGATGTTTAATTTTCATGCCAAAATGAACTTCGGAGCCCATTATAATGGTGACTCGTATGTTGGAGAAGAAGTACCGCATAAATAAATCATTACACGTACAATAAGATACAATGTTTCTCCAAATAAGTGATAGTTTATTGATAAGTGTATAATTACACTTATTATCATGATATTTTCAATCATAAAATGATATGGTTTTGATTCATTTTACACTTCATATAAAAGATTTCACGTGGTATGTAGTTATTTTTTATGCAAGTGCAGAAACTAGGTGAATCTTGGGAGTGAAATGATCAAAGATGGAATTTTATGTAAAAAGAGTGAAAAAGGTGCAAAAAGATGCATGGAACGCAAGGATTTGGCTTAGGATCGAAGCTATCGAAGATCTATAAAGTTATAAGAAGAATTTTGAAGAAAAACACAATTCACGGTCGTGACACTCATTCATGGACGTGACTTGTTATTCTTCAAAATACAAAGTTATCAACCATTAATCATGATCATGACATGTAATTCATGGTTGCGACTTGTGACTATTATTGGTCAACTCTTCTCAACTACCAACCACCGAATAAGAATGATCAATCACCATCAACCACCATCAACTACTAGATGAAAAGACACCTTTTAGAAGTCAACCAATCATGAAAAGGTGCCTTTCCATTATAGATGAGGATAAATCTTTGCATCCAATCATATTGAAGTGATCCAACCCTTCACCAATGGACACAACTCTTTGTTTGGATAGACGCAATACTTCGCACTCTATAAATAGGGTTCAACTCTAACCATTTTCGTGAGAGAGAGATGATGTGTGATGCATGGTGTGATGTAGTTGAAGAAAACATGCATACATGTATATATAGAGAGTGAAAATATATAGATTTCACTATGTTCAATGTTATAGCAAGAAAAATGTATAAGTGATTCGACACTTATTTCGATCACTAGATTTCTCCACTTATTCAAGCCATTGTTGTATGAGTGTAATTGAAAATTCTTCAACATTCATTTGTTCGATATTCACAAAGAATAGAATCCTAGCAGAGGTTCTATATGAGTCAAAACCGAATTCAAAGTAGACGTAGGAATTGCGAGAATTGACGACTCCCATTAAAGAGTGAATATAGTTTGATCAACTTTAGCTTTCACTTGCATACCTTACAACTTTACTTTGTTTTTACTTATTCTTTCTATTTCAAAGTTTATGATATATCTATGTGTCATGATGTGTATTTCATCTTCCATCTCTTATATTAAGTTATATGCTTTTGAGTTAACTTTAAGAGTGATTTTGGGGTTAACAAGATTGTGTATAGTCATTGGATCTGTGATTATAACTCTGTTTAGTGAGCCAACATTTTTGGAATGGTAACTTGCTAAATATGGCTATGTGAGAGAGACCCATACTAAGCATAGTATTATTGTTGTCCAGGTTTTTATAATTGTCATAATTCATTTACAATTTAGAAAAGTCATTTCATGTGTTGCTCTGCAGTGAATTATTGAATATTTGGGCTTCTAGAACTTAGTTTATTGAAGTTATATAGTGTATGAAATCTTCTTGATGATTTTGCATGTTTGTCTCTACTATACTTGTTTTTAGGAAATATCTATATAGTTTACATCTTCTTTAATCTGTTCATTAGTCCATCATCCAATCCATCCAAATCCTCCAATAACTAATTATCTTATTTCTTTTGTTCTGTAACTCTAGTTGGTCTTAAGAACTGAATTCCTTCACTGTGGGATTGATATCTTTTAAAACTACATCGAAACTATATACTTGCAGTGGTCACCATTTTTCTATTTGACAAGTGTTATTGACAACACCTGTTCACATTTTGAACTTTTATCTTATTAGTAGAAAAGTGTAGAATAAGGTTTTTGACATCATCACTGAATATAAGCCCATCTAAATTAGTATAGTCAAAACCTTGTGATCATTTATGAGGTTCGGTTTTGAAGAGATCATTCCGCGATTCGAAGCCATATGATGAAATACATATGGTGTACCAAAGTGAATAACAGTGGTCTTCCCTTAATTTCCATAACCACTTGCAAAGAAGGCTAAAATTTGTTAAAGAATGGTCTTGAATGTTTAAAACCCCCTAGGCTTTTCGGCAAGGTGACGGTAGCCCAACTAAATTTTAAAATCCCACTAGCATTAGAATCACCGCACTATAAAAAGTCTCTCACCAATCAAGTTAAGGTAACTTTTACCGATGATGGTAGCTTAAGAGTAGAAAGTAGGTAGATAGGAAGCAAAGCGAGTACCAATTTTATTAAGACTAGACATCTCGCATACTAAAGACAACGACCTTTCCAATTTGACAATCGATTCTTGAATTTTATGTTCACCACTTTTCTATTGATAAGTTTAATAACTTGTTTGTGAATTTTTAGTTTTAAAGCACAGGTGTTGTCAATACCACTTATCAAATAGAAAAATGATGATTATTACAAATATATAGTTGCGATGTAGTTTTAAAAGATATCAAACCCACAGGAAAAGAACAAGTTCTAAAGATCAACAAGAGAAAGGGAGCAAAAGAAAAGAAAATAAATGATTTTATTTTTGTTGGGTAGGAAGGGATATGATGGTGGATAAATGTATATAGATCAGAGTAGAAGAAATCAGTATAGATTATCCCTATGAAGAAGTATAGCAAAGAAAACATGCAAAATCAACAAAGATATTATGTACACTAGAATAATTTAACAAATTCGATTCTACATATTCAGATATTCAATTATTCACCGCAAAGCAACACATGAAATGACTTTTCTAAATCTAGTGCAAATGAATTAAGACGATTATATAAACCTGGATAACATTATTACTATGCTTAGTACAGGTCGCTCTCACATAGCGATATTTAGCAAGTTACCATTCCAAAAATGTTAGCTCACTAAACAGTGTTATATTCACAGATCCAGTGATTATACACAATCTCGTTAACCCGATACTACTTTTAAAGTTAACTCAAAAGCATATAACTTGATTAATATAAAAGACTCAACATGAAATACACATTATAACACATAGACATATCATAAACTTCGAAATAGAAAGTATAAGTAAAAAGCAAAGCAAAGTTGTAAGGTATGCAATTGAAAGCTAAAGTTGATCAAACCGTATCCACTCTTTAATGGGGGTCGTCAATTCCTGCAATTCATGCATCTGCTTTGAATTTGGTCTCGACTCGTACAGAACCTTTGCTAGGATGCTATTCTTTGTGAATATCGAAACAATGAATATTAAAGAACAAAAACTTTTATTGATAAGTGATTTGCAATTACACTTATACAATAATCGCTCAAATATGTAGAGAAATCTAGTGATCGAAATAAGGTTCGAATCACTTATACATTTTCTCACTAACTTAGAACTAAATGAACTCTACATGATTTTTCTCTCTATTTATGCATACACGTAAACACCATATATGCCACTCTCACAATCTCTACAACATGAAATTGGTGGGGTTTGGATCCCTATTTATAAAGTATGAAGGGTTGTGTCTATCAATACGAAGAGTTGTGTCCATTGGCCAAAGATTGCATCTCTTCATTGTTATTGGTTGAAATGATTTGATCTTATCCACAATGGAAAGGCACCTTTTCATGATTGGTTGACTTCCAAAAGGTGTCTTTTTGTTTGGTAGTTGATGGTGATTGATTGTTCTTATCTAGCGGTTGATAGTTGAGAAGAGTTGGCTAAAAAAACGTAAAAGTCACGGCCGCGAAGTACATGTCATGACCGTGAATACTTGGTTTGCAACTTTTTGTTATGAAGAATACTAAGTCATGACCGCGAATGGTTGTCGCGACCGTGAATTGTGTTTTTCTTCAAAATCCTTCTTGTAACTTTATCGATCTTCGACAGCTTCAATCCTAAGCCAAATCCTTAAGTTCCATGCATCTTTTTTCATAGATTTCTAACTTTAATCATTTTACTTCCAAGATTTACCTAGTACCTGCTTTTGCATAAAAAACAACTACATACCACGTGAAATCTTTTATATGAAGTATAAAAATGACTTAAACTATAGTGTTTAATGTGTAAAATTATTATGATAATAAGTGTAATTATACACTTATCATGCATCAGCTATTTGATTTTCATCTCTTGGTACGTGTTGGAAAGTAATTTTCGTGAACCTTTAGGAGGCCTCCAGACTGCTTCCACATATGGTCGTAGTGATTCTTCCTTGATTTCCCAATCTCCAGTGACTTATCTGATAACCAAAGCAGAGTCCCCGATTACCGATGCTTCTTTTACCCGAACTTTCTTAAGTGCCTCCAATCCAAATAGATAGGCTTTATATTTTGCGCCGTTGTTTGTTACTAGGAATTCCAACCACTTTGATAGGGGTATGATTTCATTTTGTAGGGTTATCAAGATAACCCCTAAACAAGCCCCATTCGTATTCATGGCACCATCGAAGAACATCTTCCATTCCATTCTGGTCTCTTCTATTAGTGCTAATTGTTCATTTGGGATATTCTCGACATAATTGGATTCCAATGGTTGGTTGGCTAGAAATTCTACAACTACTCATCCCTTAACCACTTTCTTGGTTACGTACTCGATGTTGAATTTTGATAAGAGTAGTAACCACCTTGAGAGTTTCTCGGCTAAGGTTAGTGACTGACACAAATATTTCATCGAGTTGATCTTGGCAACGGCTTGAATCCTGTAAGATTGGAAATAATGGCATAGCTTCCTTTTTAGCCAAGCCATTACTGTGCAAATCTTTTCCACCAGAGTGTAGCACGACTCATATTTCAGTAATTTCTTACTTAGGTAGTAGATTGCGTGCTAGCTCATATCTTCATGCTCTTGTACAAACGTTACCACTACTGATGTTTCCTCAATTGCTAAGTATATGATCAGGGGTTCTGTTGAGTGGAGGACAGGTGGTTTTATTAGGTATTGTTTGATTTTGTCAAACGCAATCTAACATTGGTCATTCCAAGCTACCAGTTGGTCTTTTCTTAAGAGTTTAAATATTGGTTCATAGATTGTTACGAGTCTTGCAATGAATCTATTAACATATTGTAGAGACCCCAAAAATGCAGGGACTTCTTTCTCCATTTTTGGTGCAGGCATTTCCCTGATGGCTCAACTTTTGTCAAGGTCCAATTCAATTCCTTTCTAGCTGACTATATGGCCTAGAAGTTTCCCAGAAGTTACTCCAAATACACACTTCTTCA
>CATIWQ010382272.1:0-15918 GCA_949673415.1 Euphorbia schlechtendalii
GGAAAATCTATATATTTAGGTTCTCTAATCTTTCATACCTATATTTACTCATTTTTCATTCTAACCCTTCTTTCCTAACCTTTACTTTATTATATTTTATTTTCTTTATTTTATCTTCCTTTTCGATCTTTAGAACTAGTCCTTCCCTGTGAGATCGATATCTTTTAAAACTACATCGCAACTGTATACTTGCAGTTATCATCATTTTTCTATTTGATAAGAGGTACTGACAACACCTATATTTTTCATGAACAAGTTTTTGGCACCAATTATATATAGCCGAATCTTGTGAACAAACTATTAAACTTATCAGTAGAAAAGTGGCTAACATAAGTCTAATAGATGTCTGTTTGTAGGTTATCCTAAGGAGACTATAGGGTATAGCTTTTATGATCCCAGGGAACAGAAAGTCCTTGTTTCCAAAAATGCTCAATTCCTCGAGAAGGAGCATATACTTGCAAAAGCTAGTGGGAGCAACCTTGAGTTAGTCACTCAAGAAGATCAAATAGATAGTCAATTGATTATGCATACACCTATTACACAAGATAGTGTAAGCAAGGAATAGCCTATTATAACACCGACATTGCATAGGTTAGATCAGGTTCCAATCGCTCCCGAGTGATACAGGTTTCTCATCACTAAAGATAAACATCTCTTCCTTATGGAAAATAATGAGCCTAAGACTTACAATGAAGTAATGGAAGGCTTAGATTCTGATAAATGGCTTTTAGCCATGAGATCAAAGATGGACTCCATGTATGAAAATCAAGTCCGGAGCTTGATTGATGCTCCAAGTAGGATTAAGCCCATAGGATGCAAATGGGTTTTCAAGAAGAAAATTGACATGGACGGTAACATAGTTACCTATAAAGAAATGTTGGTTGCAAAAGGGTACATTCAAAAAGAAGGCATTGAATATGATGAGACCTTTCCACTGGTGGCCATACTGAAGTCTATCAGGATACTCCTTGCCATCTCTGCTCATTACGATTATGAGATTTGGTAGATGGATGTGAAGATAGCATTCCTTAATAGGAATCTGGATAGGAATGTGTATATGGCACAATAGGAGGGTTTCGCATCCGATGATGGCTCTAAATTATGCAGGTTGCAAAAGTCCATTTATAAACTTAAGCAAGATCTAAAAGTTGGAATATTAGGTTTGATGAGACAATCCAAGAAATTAGTTTTGTATCGAACGCTATTGAGCCCTGTGTATATAAAAAGGCTAGTGGGAGTGCGATCATTTTCCTTATATTATATGTCGATTACTGATCGCAAGGTTTTGACTCTACTAATTCTAAGGGCTTACATTCGGTGATGAAGCCAAAAACCTTATTCCCCACTTCTCTACCGATAAGATAAAAGTTCAAAATAAGAACAGGTGTTGTCAATACCGCTTATCTAAATAGAAAAATGGTGACCACTGCAAGTATACAGTTTCGATGTAGTTTTAAAAGATATTGATCCCACAGGGAAGGAATTTGGTTCTAAAGACCAACTAGAGTTACAGAATAAAAGAAATAAGATAATTTGTATTGGAGGGTTGGATGTTTGGATGATAGATTGATGAATAGACAGATGTATGAACAGACTAGAGAAGATGTAAAATATATACATATTCCCTAAGAACAAGTTTAACAGAGAAAAACATGCAAAATCATCAAAAATATTTCATACACTAAATAACTTCAACAAATACGGTTCTAGACTCCCTAATATTCAATAATTCACCGCAGAGCAACACATGAGATTACTTTTCTAAGTCTAGGGTAAACAAATTATGACACTTATACGAACCTGGATAACTATAATACTATGCTTAGTACGGGTCGCTTTCACATAGCCATATTTAGCAAGTTACCATTCCAAAAATGTTGGCTCACTAAACAGTATAATAATCACAGATCCAGTGATTATACACAATCTTGTTAACCCTGAAATCACTCTTAAAGTTAACTCGAAAGCATATAACTTAATCAATATAAATGACGCAAAATGAATTACTCGTTATGACACATAGACATATCATAAACTTTGAAATAGAAAGTATAAGCAGAAAATAAAGTAAAGTTGTAAGGTATGCAAGTAAAAGGTAAAGTTGATCAAACCATATCCACTCTTTAATGGGAGTCATCAATTCCCGCAATTCATGTTTCTACTTTGAATTCAGTCTCAACTCGTACAGAACCTTCGCTAGGATGCTATTCTTTGTGAATTTCGAATAAAAGGATGTTGAAGAATGAAATCTTTTATTGATAAGTGCTTTGCAATTACACTCATACAACAAACGCTCGAATTTGTGTTGAAATATAGTGATAAAAATAGGAATCGAATCACTTATACATTTTTCTTGCTAAGACTTTGAACGTAGTGAAATCTATACATTTTAACTATCTATCTATGCATACACATTGCTAAACATTTCCTACACCATGCATGTACCTATGCCATGAAAATGGTTAGATTTGAACCCTATTTATAGAGTACAAAGGGTTACGTCTATCCAAACTAAGAGTCGTGTCCATTGGTGAAGAGTTGCATCACTTCATTTTGATTGGATGCAAAGATTCATCCTCATCCACAATGGAAAGGAACCTTTTCATGATTGGCTGACTTCCAAAGGGTTTCTTTTCGGTTGGTAGTTGATGGTGATTGATGGTGGTTAATCGTTGTTATCTGGCAATTGGTAGTTGATAAGAGATAACCATTAACCGTCACAAGTCGCGATCGCGAATCTCACATTGCGAATGTGAACATTGATTGGTAGTTTTCTGCTTATGAAGAGTGACAAGTCACGACCGCGAATAGATGTCATGATTGTGAAATTTTGTTTCTTCATCATTCTTCTTTACAACTTTGCTGATCTTTGACAACTTCGATCCTAAGCCAAATCTTTGTGTTCCACGCATCTTTTTAAAACTTTTTTCACTCTTTTTCCATAGAATTCCACTTTTGATGATTTTACTCCCAAGATTTACCTAGTTTCTGCATTTGCATCAAAAACAACTACATACCACATGAAATCTTTTTATGATTGAAAATGTCATTATAATAAGTGTAATTATACACTTATCAATGACATATTATTAATAGAAAATGGTATTCCTTTTCTTTAGACAGTTAAGTCATGGTTGTTAAAGAAGTTCTCCATGAAAGACCTTGGAGAAGCAGCTTTTATACTTGGTATTAAGATTTACTGATATATATCCAAAAGGCTACTAGGTCTTTCACAAAGTACATACATAGACAAGGTTTTGGCTAGATTTAAGCTTGAGCAGTAAAGAAAGGGTTATCTCCCAATGTCTCATGGGATTAACCTTTCCAAGTCTAAGTGTACGCGAATATAAGAGGAGAGACTGTGCAAGAATAATATCTGATGCCTTAGCAATAGGGTCCATCATGTATGCTATGGTATGCACTCAGCTTGACTTCTCACATGTGTTGAGCGTCACGAGCAGATTTCAATCTGACCTAGGTGAGAAGCACTAGATGGTTGTTAAAACTATCCTCAAGTACTTACGCAGAACTAAGGATATGTTTTTAGTATATAGAAAAGGTGACCTCACCTTAAAGGAATACACCGATGTGAGTTTTTAGTCTGATAGGGATGATTATAAACCTTAGTCAGGATATGTTTATGTTAAACGGAGGGTCAGTTGTTTGGATGAGTTTTAAACAAGATACAACTGTAGATTCAACCATAGAATCTGAGTACATAGCTGCTTCAGAAGTAGCTAAACAAGCTGTCTAGCTTAAGAGATTTATTAGTGATCTCGATGTGGTGTTAAAAATTGTAAATCCGATAGTGGTCTATTGTGATAACAATGGGGCTATTGCTCATGAAAAGGAATCACGGTCTCGCTAGAAAAATGGACATGTACTTGGAAAATACCATCTCATTCAAGAGATAGTAGCCATAAAGGATATAAGCATAGAATACGTCCCAACGGATCAGAATCTAGAGGATGGGCTAATTAAACCATTGACTCAAGTTAAACATGACCAGCATGTTAACGAGTATGGTATAAAGCGCATGGGCAATTAGCTCTAGTGCAAGTGGGAGAATGTTAGACATAATGTATGCCCTAGAGGCAACTAGGGTGATATATCTTTATTAGTTATAATGCACAAATAGTTTTAAATTATTATTAATAATACTTAAGGCATCTTTGTTATCAGTGCTTTCTATTTATTATTGTATCTCGCTGGTATCATATATGTTCAATATGTATATGCGCATTGATGAGACAAAGTCCATGATTATTTTATAGCGTAAAAATGCATGGACATAGTGGGAGCTATGTGGTGTGAGAACTGCACATACGTGTTACTATGAATAGTCTAAATATCCCTAGTCATAGTTTCATTGAGATTGGATATCAATAGAATGAACAGACTAGCATGTGTAGGCTTACTCCTTGGATTATATCCAAGAAGCCAATCTCACAAACTGAAGTTGGTACCTTGACTTAACACATGAATGTATTTGGGTAATACATTAGAGACTGCTATAAGACAATCACTCAGAAATTACTATATCCATGTGTTGGTGTCACGTCTTATTGCAGTAGCAGTACAAATATCCTCAGACTTGAGAAATAGGTTACCTTATGTAGGAGTTACTATACTTTGGGTCATAATTATTCATACCCCGGTGATCAGGATGACATTGGTGATTAGGGGTATAGCGATGATCACATGTTGGTAAGATGTGTAGTCAAGATGGGATCCATCACTCCTGATATAGCAATATGATGGGAGATGTACCTTAGGGCCCCGTGTTGAAGTGACACACTCATAAACCTCTAATCAGAGTATAAGATTGATAGAATGGGTTTCTAATCACTCGAGATACATAATGGCCGAGTGGTGTTCTTCATGAACAAGTCTAATTCCAGGATAGCTACGGTTATTACATGAGCTAAAACTTAATCCAAGCTCAATAAACTGGATGGTACTTAACCTGATGGAAGGAGTGTATTGTATTGGTTACTACTACAAAACTAGATCAAGTCACAGGCACGTGACATTCTAAGTATCGGGGGATCATATGCCTTTACTAGAAAGCCCATTTGATCGTCTATAGCTATCGAGTTCTATATCGGTCTGGAACACTGAGCCTAAAGGTTCCCAGACGGGAAGCTAAGTTTATGTTAACATCTAGCAATTCTATACTTTAGGATCCTATGAGGTCACACACTTTGGGTTTTTATCGGACCATGTAAAGAACCTATGGACTGGGTGTGTACCGAAAATACAAGTTGAGAAATCAGTGAGAAGAAATATTAATTTGTTGGATCGAATTAATAATTAAAAAGGATTAATGAAAAGATAGGAAAAAGTGGTCAAAGCAAGCAAGGGAATTTTCCTGTTGCGAGTGGGCCCCGAAAAGAACATGGGTTGTTCAAAGTGGGGCCTGCGCGGCTGCAAGCGCTTGCGTAGGCTTGCAGCCGCAAGCCCGTAGCTCACGAAAAGCATGGGCTTACAACAAGCCGCAAGCCCATGCTTGTGAGGGAAGCCCTAAGCAACACGCGGGTCGGCCCACGAGTTACCCTACCCAGGCGGATGACCCACCTGCATGGGATAGGCATTATCCTATCCCATCCAAATTGGAGGGGGAGTCTAACACTCCCCCATTTTTTTAACATATAAGCTTCTAACCTATCATTATTCACACACTAGAAAAGGCTAAAAGCTAAATTTCTCTCTGATTTCTACTCTCTTCTACTTTTTGTTATGCAAGATCTTTCACGAGTTTCTCCAAACAAATCAAAGAATTCTTTTAAAGGCTCTAAGTTTAAGTGAGCCTTCGGGTTTATTTTTAGGTTGATTTTTTGAGTAATCTAGCAGCTGCTGTCAATCGACGGGTTCTACCTCTTCGAGCTTTTGGTCGGTGAAGATCTGCGTGGATCAATCATAGAGGCTCTCCTAGTTTAGAAGCTTGTGCTATCAAGATGAATCAAAGGGAACACCGCTACCAAAAGAGAGATCAAGCACACATCAACTGGTAATTCTTTAACCTTTAGAAGCTAGGTTTCTTTTATATGTTTTATAAATCTAAAAGCATCTATGAAACTTTTTAACTTAGATTATATCAATCATGCCATGTTTATGAGATCCTTAGGTTAATTTAAAGTTTTTTAAATTTTGTCTTTCTATGATTGCATGTTCAATTACTATCTTGATTAACCAACACTAAAGCCATGAATTATCCTCCTCGAATACAACACAAACATTAGTAGAACCCGAGGATAAATTAATCATATACACATTATTGATTCTAGAAGCAAAGAGTATAGTTGAGTCAATCTTACAGTTAATAATTGATTGTTGAATCGAATGTAACCTTCCTGCCTTTGTCACAAAGCTGAGCTATAATGAGTAAGTTGAACTTGAGTCCTTTTACCAGAGAAACTTCTTTAATTGAAGGAGAGACACCAATAGTGTCACAGCCCACAATCTTGCCTTTTTGGTTATCTCTAAAACTGATACTACCATTTGTTTTACACTCTAAAGAGATGAACACGCTTTCATCTCCCGTCATATGCCTTGAGCATCTACTATCCAAATACCACATTCTACATTCATTAGTGGATCTAAGGCTCGCCTGCAAAACAATCATGTTTTCTTAGGTACCCATGCTTTTGAGCTAGGTCTTCCCTTGTTAGCATGCATAAATTAGTTCTGTCGTACTCGTCATAATAACCATTTTTATGCCTACAAAAAACTGTAGCATGTCCAGCTTTACCACAAAAACCACACATCATTTTTACTTAGGGCTGGCTCATTTTTATTCTTTTTAGAGGAATTCTTCCTCTTAGAATTGTGAGTTTGGTTACTCAAAGTTTGACTGTTGGCTGGAGGAGGAACCCGTTTCTCCTTCAAAGTTGTTATGTCAATAGTCAACTCATCTAATCGCTTAGTGAGCTTGTTGTTATGACATTCATGATACTCGGCTTTTTCTTGAAGAAAGAGGATATCAAGAGACAAGGAAGTGATGATGTCTTCATGGTCTTACTCCTCACTAGCTCCTTGATATTTTTCCCTGACATAGTAGTCAGTTTCATAACATTAAAGAGTACCTAAGTGAACTCTTCAATGGATAAAGGGATTTTAGAATGTACCTTAGTTTGAGGAGATTTCCCTTTATTAGGCTCAGCTTCAGAGTCATTAGCGGAATGGTTGCTCTTAGAAGCAGATGTTGAGCTCTCGCCCCTTTAATTCTCTATAGCTATTCATCAAAGGTTGGTGAAGTATGTTGCTTCTTCATCAGATGACAAAGACTCTTCAAAATAGCTCCAAGTGGAAGCAAGCGCTTCATTATTCTTAGCGAACATCTTCTTATATATTTCCTTCTTGGTCTTTGGACAAGATGACTGGATATGGCCTTTTTCACCATAACCAAAGCACTTGATGTCTTTGATGTGTTCTTTCTTGGGTCCTTCCTCAGCTCCAAGCCGGTGCTGAGTTGACTTGTTTTTAGCGGGAAACTTCTTCTTGTTGAACTTTCCATCCTTCTTCATGAAGCATTTGAAATGTCTGGTCAAAAGAGCCATTTATTCATCAGAATCACAGTTGGTGGATTTGTCAAAAGAGACATCTTTCAAGATAATGGTTTTTCCCTCTCTCTCTCTCTCTCCTTTCCCTTACTCCTTTTTGAGTCACTAGTATATTTCCTCAAGGATACTTCTTGGATCAGCAAGGTGCCTATCAACTCATTGTAGTTTTAGGTCTTAAGATCATGAGCCTCCTCGATCGAGTTCTTCTTGGCAACCCACTTTAAGGTAAGAGTGCAGAGAATCTTCTTCATCATCTCTTCCTTGATGAACTTCTTACCTAATCTCTTCAGTTCATTAATGATATTAATGAACCTAGTATTCATGGCCTGAATACCCTTGCTAGCACCCATTTGGAACATCTCATACTCCCTCAACATGAGATTGATCTTCAACTCTTTGACCTTGTCAGTCTCCTCAACTTATTCCAGATTTCATGTGCTGTCTCGCAGCTCGAGACCCTATTGAACTCTATAAGATCTAACACAATGTAAGTAATTGATGGTTGCGGCATTCACTTTGAGAAGCCTTAAGTCAGCATCATCATAATCATCCAGATCAACTAAACACGTTCCCCATTCCTAAAAATGGTAGGAATTCTGGGGTCAAGCTCTATAGCGACCCATGCTTAAATGCTTTGAGATTGGATGAAGATTTTCATGCCGCTTTTCCAAAATGTGTAATGAAAACCGTCAAACAAAGGTGGCCTAGTTACAAACATTCCTTCTTTAAGGAGAACTGTTTGTCCAGAGCTGGAACTGATAGTTTTTAGATGCATGGCGAGTGAAACTACGATGTGTTGTGTCTAAAAACTATAAACTGCTCAGCTTTGCTGGTAAAGTTTATCTTCAATCGCTACTGAGTTCTTTACTCAACTTGGGTTATTTTTTCAAGCAACACTTATAAAAATAGAGAAAATGATGAACAAGGTATGCGCAATAAAGACTAGTGAGTAAAGATAGAAAGTTAACACTTGAGATTTATCCTGGTTCGACCCCTAGCCTACCTCCAGTCCCTAAATTCCTTTCTAAGCTTTAATCCACTAGTGTTTCCTTTCCTTCCTTAGGCGGAGAAGCCTTTACAATGGGTAGATAAGATTACAGAAAGTATCTTCCTTTCTAACTACCTCTCAAACATAGTTTAGGTATCCTTCCTAAACTATTACTCAGATTTCTTAAGAGAAGAATACGAATAAAGGATTTCAACTTATTTTAAGTGTTATCTCTATTTTACAAACTAATTTGAACGATTTGCATTTTTTTCATTGCTTGAGATAGATTTTCTGTAAGCTGTGAGTGATTGAACATAGTTTCATCTATTGAAGAAATTTGAGGTGATTCACCAAGTTTGAACATCTGCTTCAATCTTCTATTTATAGTTGAAGGTCTTGGAAGTAGCTATTGCAAACTTCTCATCTTGACAGCTTCTTGAATTTCTCTTCTCTTCAAATCTTTCAAATTTTCTCGTTTGAAACAAACTCTAGGATGTTTACAGATAGAGATTTCGAACGTTGAGGTGCGAGATTAAACTATTAGCTCAATGCGTCAAAAAATTATTTATCTTCAAGCAATCCATTCTGATAGAGAGGCACGCGAGATGCTACGTGGATTTCTATGAATGGTTTACTTACTTACGTTGCAGAGTTACACGGAGATATTGAGAAACGGAGCCTATCAAAGGGTTCCTTTTATCTAGGACTTTAGCGAGGATTCCCCGACATTCCGTACTGACACCTTTTTTATGAGTACCACTTGAATATCTTCTTTAATTTCATTGCCTTTTCTCCAGAAAAGCATCAATGATAATATTATATCTCTCACAGAAATTATTAAATGTATATGTGTCAAATATTTCTCTAAGTATCAAAACTACTCAGCTTTTCTTACTCTAAGCCATAACTTAATTAATCACTCTATAAACTAAGTTATTTCCCTTAAACACTCTCAAGTAAATTTGATTAAGTACCGTGAGGTGCTATTAACTTGGGTTCAACAAACTGATATGTTAGTAACTATCTTTAATGTGTTATTATGATAGTGGTTTAGTGGATTAAATATCAAAAGCTAATAACACATTAGAGGCTCTAAGGATTCTTCCTTCTGAGTATTCACACTATATAACTCATTCCAATAACTTCTCTAAGTTTGTTGAATTGATCTTTAGTGAAGATATCCACTCTTTGGTCTCCATTAAGACATATATAAGCTTTACATCTTTCTTCAATACATGATCTTTGATGAAATTATGTTTTATGTCCACATGCTTCAATCTGCTGTGTTGAACTAGATTCTTAGATAGATCAATTGCACTTTTTTGTCGCATAAGAGTTCAATGAAATTTGTTTTAACTCCATAATCTTCAAGTTGTCACTTTATCCATAGAACTTGAGCAACATAGATATCATCAGCCATGTCTTCAGCTTCTATCATAGATAGAGCTACTGGAGTTTATTTCTTTCTATACCAAGAGACAATGTAATCTCCAAGGAAATGGCATGCTATAGTTGTACTCTTTCTTTCTCTTTAATCTCTTCCATAGTCAGCATTAGCGAAGCTTCTTGGAGTAGAATATCCATTGTTTGGATAGCAAAATCCAACATTTTAAGTTCCAATGAGATATTTTAATATTCATTTTATAGTAGAGAGATGTTCCTCCTTAGGATCTGACTAATATCTAACACAATAGCATACTATATAGTTGATGCCAAGTCTGCAAGTTGTTAGATATAAAAAAAATCCAATTATTCCTCAATAGACTTTTTGTTTCACTAGTTTTCCTTCTGAATTCTTGCATAATATAGCATCGGAAAACTATAGAAGTTGATATTAGCTTGCATTTATCCATACTAAATTTCTTCGGAACCTCCTTGGCATACTTGGTTTGACTGATAAAGAATCCATATGGACTTTTCTTGATTTGAAGACCAAGGAAGAATGTTAGTTCACCCATCATGGACATCTCAAAATCATTTTTCATTCAAGTGTTGAATTCCTTGCATAACTTATCATCAGTGGCTCCAAAAATTATATCATTCGCATATATTTTCACTAGAAGGATGTTTTTACTTTTCCTTCTGATGAATAGATTTGTATTTGTTTTTACCTCTAATGTATCCTTTAGAGATAAGGAATCTTATCAATCTTTCATACCAAGCTCTAGGATTTTGTTTCAAGCTAAATATAGCTTTCTTTAGTTTGTATACATGATCAAGATGCTTTGGGTCTTCAAATCCAGGTGGTTGCTTCACATACACTTCTTACAATTTGAAGCACATGTGAGAAGCAAATGCACATAGGATTCTAGTGGCTTCAAATGCCTTCATTTTGGTTATATCCTTGAGCAAAATTCTTACTTTATTTCTAACCACAGGGCAATCTCATCCAGCTTGTTTTTGAAAACCCATTTTATTCTAATGATTGATTTATTCTTGGATTCAAGAATAAGACCATATATCCTTTCTTGTGAATTGATCCAATTCTTCTTACATTATCGTCAACCATCTTTTATCATGTTTAACATCTTTAGATTTTATTTGGTTCTATGATTGAGCAAAAGCTGAATGACTTATCATTCTGTTGAATTGACTTTTGGTCAATATTAGATTCTGAGTTGCATCAACGATAAGTCTCCCAGGATGAGCTCTCTCCTTTAGAAGGTCTGGATGATTTTGAGCAGCTTCATTGGCAAACTAGGATTTCCTTAACTTCTATTTAAGAAGTTTATCTCAATTGGTTCATCTTTGGTTGAAAATTCACCCTATTCTTGATCAGAGGATGGAATTTGTGAGATTTTCTCTTTATCATCCTCTGAGCTACTCTCTTTCCCTACATAGTTAGTTTCATCAAAATCTACATTTACTGACTCTTCTAATGATGCAGTTCTCTTAGCAAAAACTTGATAATCTTTGATATTCTTTAAATAGCCAAGAAAAATTGTCTCATTAGATTTAGGATCAAATTTACCAAGTTTTTCTTTAGTTTTAGTACAAAACATGTACAATTGAAGGCTTTGAAATTTCCAATTTCTGGTTTTCTGCCTTTCCAAAGTTCATATGAGGTTTTACCTAATATAGCTATTATGTGAACTCTGCTTAGATTATAGAATGTTGTGTTAATTAATTCTTCCCAAAAATATTTTGGTAAATTTTTATCACTTAGCATTGACCGAGCCATCTCAATTATTATTCTATTTTCCCCTTCAACAACCCCATTTTGTTGGGGAGTGTGAGGAATAGAGTAGTCGTGCTCAATGCCTCTAGCATCATATAATCCAACAAATACCTTATTTTCAAATAATCTGCCATGATCACTTGTAATTCTTGATAGTAAAATATTTTGTTCTTCAATTCTATTGTACAATTTGGAAAAGCCTTCATGGGCTTCATCCTTGCTACTAAGAAAGAAACCCCATGTAATCCTAAAATAGTTATCCACTATTTTCATGATATATCTATGTCCTCCCATGCTCACAAGTTGAACAGGGCTAAATAAATCTACATTCACTAGTTCAAGAACTCTTTTTGATGAAAAGATAGTTTTTGATTTAAAGCTCTTTTGGAACTGTTTTCCATATTAACATGCATTACATGGATGATCCTTTTCAAAGTTAAAGCTTGGAGATCCCTCAAATAATTTTTTTTGGCTATTTTGGACAAAATATTCATGATAACATGTCCCAATATTCTATGTCATGGCAAAGATTCTTCTTCTTTAGACACCAAACATGTATCTTATTAAGTTTTATCATTTTTATCTATCATGTAAACAATATTTACTCTCGGTGCATAAATAATGGTATGAGTGTACTTGCAATCAATGATTGAGCAACCATTTGAATCAAATATGACTTTTCTTCCTTAATCACATAGTTGAGCTACACTCAGAATATTAAACTTTAGTCCAACTACTAAGGAGACTTCATCTATCTCGATTTCAGATCCAATGGCTCCTTTTCTAATGATTTTTCCTTTCTTATTGACTCTAAAGCTTAAATTTCCACATCTTTTACATTCTAGAAAAATGAATCTTCATTTCTTATCATATGCCTTAAGCATCCATTATCAATGTACCATAGTTTTTTCCCTTCTATAGACCTAAGGCTTACTTGTAAAAGAGAAGAGTTAGAATCGCGAACCTAGTTTCCCTTGGGTTTGAGTGCCTCAAAAGCTAAATCAGGCTATGTGTAATGATCATAGTATCTATTACTATTCCGGCAAATTGCAGAATTTGTGGTTCTTCTTTCCATAGAAGTTGCAATTAAGGTTGAACTTCTTTTGCTTCTGATGTTCCTGAGGAAGGCAAATATCAAATGGTTCTCACACCCTTTGCTTTTGTAGAGTTTTCCTTCTTCTAGGGACATTTGAGGTTTGCCTCTAATATTGAGTATACCTCAAAGGATTGACTCTTCTTTGAGATTTACTACTTCATTTAAGTAGTCAAATCCTTGGGTGGTTTTTGGTTTTATCTTGGGGCTTGCCTTTGAGGTTTTCTCTGCACTAGCTTCCAAGGATGATTTTTCCTTGGAGTCTGGTTTTACATCTAAGGTTTGCTTACTTCTAGTAAGGTTATTTTTCCAAACAGATGTCCCTCAATTATCATCACTCTTCTATTGAGTTTCGTTGCTTTTACTCCTACATACACCAGCTCTCTTATGCTTCTCAATATTAGTTTCATACTCGATTTTTCATTTGTGCAGAGAATTCACAATTTCACTCATTGTACGATCATGCATAGCAAGTTCCTCTAGGTTTTCCTCGATTACCTTCACTTGTTTTTTATTCTTTTTGGCCATCTTGTAAATGTCCATCAGAATTTGCATAATTTCATTAGTCATTTTAAAGTTGGAGTTTACCTCATCGTTTTAGCAAGAATGGCTCTAAGATGATTGCTTGGAGGATGGCATCCTTTCAGTTTCAACATCTGATTCAATGATAGGTTCCATATCATCTATAACCATGAAGTAGATTTGAGCTATCTCTTCATCACTGGTGGATGACTCAAGAGATGCTTCTTCTTCACTATCGCTCCATGAAGCAACCATAGCTTTTCTTCCTTTCTCCTTTTTCAGCTTGGGACAGTTGGATTTAATATGTCCCTCTTAAAGAGATTCAAAGCAAGTGGAATCTTTGAATGCTCATTCTTAGTTTTATCCTCTGAGGACTAGAATTTCCCTTTTGAAAATTCTATTTTTTGATGTTCTTACTTCTGGGGAAAGCTTCATATCTTCAGGAAACTCTCCACTCTTCTTCATTAATCTTCAGAATTTTTGGGCCTACATAGCCATTTGTTCACCATCATCAAATAGTTCTTCATCTCTAGATTCAACCTTGAGGATAATGATTTTTTTACCTTCAACTTTGGCTTTATCTTTCTTTTAAAAGTTTAAGTGGTGAGATATTAAGCTTCCTTAATATATAGTTATCTTCTTGGCTGCTAGTCTTTAATGAGGCTTCTAAGGATTTTCTTGACTTATTCTTCTTCTGAGAACACTTAACCTAGCCTCTTAAGTTCATTGATGACATTTGTGAATCTGGCGTTCACGCTAGAAATAGACTCATTCTCCTCCATCTCAAACAGCTCATAATGGCGCAAGTTGATTGATCTTTTATTCTTTGACTTTGTCAGTCCCTTCATATGTAACCTCCAGTATCTTCCAGATTTCTTACGTACCCTCACAACCTGAAATTTTATTATATTTTGCAACATCTAAAACGCAATGAATAAATTAATAGCAGTAGAATTACTTTGAAATTTCTTATATCTAAGTCATTATAAGCATTTTCAAGTTTTGGGATGGTTACTTCATCCAAGGTTACTATGGGTATGTATGGACTATTGGAAATAGCTAGCCAATGATACATATCCTGGGATTGGATGAAGTTTTTCATCATGTTCTTCCAGAATATGTAATTCTATCCAAAGAATAGAGGAGGTCTAGACACATAGAGCCTTTCTGGGAGTATCTATGTGGTCTGGTTACCAAGGAGATGTTTCATGTAGTTTTCACTCATGTATATATGATCTTTACCACAAGATTAGTTATATCTTTTGGCGAGTACTGCTCTGATACTACCTGTTGGACCTAGTAAGGTAATTTAAAACCACAAACCACCTTTTGCAGAATAAAATTCATAGACACTATTTTGCAAATGAGTTAAATTACAAGGTACTTTTTTAAAGGTTATCCTTGAAATAAAAGTAAGATATTCAGATTTCTACATAAAAAAAGTAATATATTTTAAAAATAACAAATATACTAATCAGACAACTATAACAATAACATGAAAAATTTTAGCTCCGGCGTTGGTCTAATAAGTCGAACTTGAACATGTTTACTCCTATAATATTTGGTCTAAAGCCTATAAAAGACTGAAGTTTTATAATATAAGTTGGCACCATTCTTTTGGTATAAATAATCGAACCCCGCCTAACTAATGATAAAAATAAATTTATTTAGCATAATTATATTCAAAGTTTTGGTAAAGAAAAATTTAAAGTGTGGGAATATCTTGGATATGAGAAAAAGAGGATAAAAGTCGTTCCCAGTTGGAACTTGCTCTACTATTTTTTCTTTTTTTTTAGCCATTAGACACATAGTTGGCGTGAAACATCACACGAAGTGCAACAAACCACTGGCATTCTAAAAAGACAAGTTTATACATTGTAGTTAGAAGCGAACACTTCATGCACTTAAGCACAAAAGCAAAGTGACGCTTTGCTTTGATGCACAACCAAAGAGCGTGTTTCGTTCAAAGTGCACCAAGCGGTGTGCTTTATAAAGTCAAATGCCCTAAAGATCTTCTCACCATTTTCGGTTTCTTCTCCTCTCTTGCCAGTGGCGGAGGGAGGGGGTGGGGCGGTGGGGTACGTGCCCCACCGGCTGCCAGATGCTTCCCCCACCACCATTGCCGAAAATTGTTGAACAAAGCTTGTGTTACCTCCAACCTTGAAGATGAAGCCATAAAAGTTGAGGGAATGAAGAAGGTGAATATTTGGTAGTTTAATTTGTTCCAATTACTCATATACTTTATTAAAATGAAGTAAAATTTTGCAGAAGTGTCAAAACACTGACACAACACATTAATGATGTATCACACTTCTTTTTTTGCATTTTTCATTTTTCATTTTTCATTTTTCATTTTTCATTTTTTTCAAAATCATAGAAACATTGAATATTAAAAAAACTGAATTGCTATACACCGCCCGGTATTACTTCACGTCGCCCGTATTTTTTTTAAATACGGACCATAATACCCCCAACCTTATATTTAATCTTTAACCTCCTATTTTTTCTTTCAAACACAAAATCTCTGAACCTCTCTCTCTTTCAAGAACAATTTCTTTGTCAATGGATCGACAAC